>JABUQX010049975.1:15000-29181 GCA_015478945.1 Trachelipus rathkii
AGCCCCATCCCTCTACCGAATCATTTTACAAATGAAACCCCCTCGATTTTGCTTTGCCCGTTAGTGGTTGGACATAAGGAAGGGTAAAATAAACAGGAAAATCTATTGGTATTTAAAAATTCATGAAATACAAGACAACTCTTTCTTTTTAGGTTTTGCAAATAAAAGGAAGAAAGAAGAAGAAACTTTTTTTTTTTTTTAATTTTGTTATTTTTCTTTAAAAAATATGGATCAAAAATACCAAATATTTTTCTCCAAATTATATTTCGTTTTATCTTAAATACACAGAGTAAATGTATCAAAACGTTAAATTATGCAGATATCTAAACAACATTTCCCACATAAATGGAATAAATTTATTTTTTGCAAAGAGAAAATAAAAATCATTCTTAATTTTTTCGTAATAATGAAAAATCATTCGTTATTAAATTATGCGTGATTGATCAATACGTTGGGTCGGACACATGCGAATTTGCTGCTGAGACGTACAAAAAATTGCTATATAAGGAGGAGGAAACGCGTATCAAAAACAGATAAACTCTGGGATGTAGCTCGACTCTGAGATTTGTTCTTGAACGTTTCCTCATGAGTTCCTCTTCATTATAGCCTACGCGTACATAAGGTGTGGGGGATGAGGGAATAAATTCTAGTTTCCCTCCCGATATCATTATTTATTTCAAATTGCTTACCGCGGACGTAAATAATAAGTCGGAATTTTTATTCTTTATAGATTGTTTATGGCGCCAAGAAGAAGAATGGAATTCGAAATCAGCCACTATTTCTCTAAAACAAGGCCAATAAATGTCATACAATCGGACGAAGAAGACGGAGTGGGGCACGAAGAGGATGGATCAAACGAAATTGGAAAACAAAGATGGAGATTAAGATAGGTTGATCTCAAGCTCTCTGGTTGGGAAACGCGAGTTTATAAAATAATATAAGAAAGATGTAGTAGAGCCATAGCATTATTCTATTTAATTGCAGATAATAAAATATGATAAAAATAATATAGAAAATTTGAGGTATTAATATATGCGTTTTTAAATTAAATACCTAATATTTCAATTCACTCAAGAATAAACATGATCAATAAACATTTATTAAAATTCTTTAATAATCCTCATCATATAATTAAGATTAATCTACGATAATTAAGGATTTGTTATAATTATTTGATTAGTAATAACAGTATATGAGATGACTAGTACAGTAGATATCGTTGGAACTACAATACCACTGTACTATATACGGGAATGATATCGACTGTAATTCTAATATATATTATATGAGACGTAGTTATTTATAATAGCTCAAATATGGTAAATAATACGAGGGTAAATCCTAGAGAATAACTAAAGTACATTTAACGATATATATTATTTTTGAGGATAGTCATGATGTTAATTAGTTAAGCTTAAGTGTAATGTACGTCGAGTTAATCTTGTATCCGTGAAAAAATGGCGGAAGATGTTTTTGGATAAATAGAAGCTAGAAAAATGTAATACAAAGAACTTAGGATATATTATAGCTAAAACTCGAAGAGGGCTAATTTCGGAGAAATGGAAGAACCGGGAGAGGAGAAAACAAATATATTTGATGTTCGGAGAATCCAAGAGAGTAATAAAGAATAGAGTAAAAATAGTTGGAAACAGTTTGAAAAAAAAAATATCATGTTAAACAAAATAACTTACTACTGAATAATTAATTAAAAGGCTATGTTAAACTTTAATATTTAATAAGTTAATTTATTAATTATTCATTAACACACAATATCAATTATATCATCTACAGAGTAATAAATGATAACTCAAACTGTGACCGCCCGAAAAAAAGAGAATATAAGAAAAACCACCTTGTAATATAATATTTTAACGATATATTAAAAGAAAAGAAAATAGATACAATAATTAAAACACATATAAATATATAACAGAGATTGAAAATGTATAAAAAAAAGCCCTGACCCAATGATATAAAAATATATATAATAAAAGTAACCGTATAATGTAAACAAGGAAAAACCGGAAAATAGGTTGAATCGATAATTCCTACATTTAAGAAATAGTGTTAAAAATCGACCACATATGTTAATAAAAAAAAAATTATATATATGACAAATGACCAACCAATCAACAACTAGCTCAAGCTATAAGTAAAAATATGGTACAGACACAACCACCCTATATTATGTCTTAAGCATATGAAAAAAAAACATACTATTAGACCAATGTTACCGACCCAAGGACCATAATTTCTAGCTCATCATTCTAGTGATAATCCCAAATTATAATAAAGAGTATACAAATCTAAAGAATGTATTCCTAGGTTTCTAACGCCATCTATACTAAAACACAAAAAAGAAAAAAAAAACAAGAAAGTGAAAAATCCACACTAATCACTCTTACCTTCAAATCGACTTCTAAACATATCGCAGGCGATCGTGAAGATTCCTTGCGATTCAATCTTTTACAATTTAGGGAAAATGTTTGCCCAAAGGACGTTATTTGTTAAGTGAATCTTAAGGCTCACACTAGAAAAGATTCATCGGATATGACCATGTAACAACAAATCGGACCTTTATTGTTTACCATGTACGATGTCCAAAAACAGGGACTCATATTTTGTAACAGTACTGACGTCCTGTTGAAACTGGCACCTCTCTGCGTATGTCAGAATTCTCGCAAAGAGTTAATATCAACATCGGTTGTGATTTGAGGCACATTCACTTTCGAACGTTCCGATACAGATATATATGTCACTTTAGGCGGAGCTTCACATTTCTTTTCATGAGAAGACTCAGGTGAGTTTGCCACCGGTCGGATACGATTCATGACCTATATCGCGCTTAAATCTCAAAAAGACTCGAAGTAGTTCACCAACGAGTATAAAGCTTTAGTTGTTCACAACCGTGAGAGTATATGTCAGTATTTGAATACGCATATACGCATAGCCGAAACTACATTTCCTTGCCAAAAAATCTTGCGTTCAGGAATCAAGTAGATGCATCTTATATAAAAAGATAAATCTGGTTATTTAGACGGCGTGGACGATTCAGGATACACAGTAGCCGGAGCCAATTTTATAACCTTGCAAGATAACCAGTAAGACCTTTATAAGATTACTTTCCAAGTAAATTACGGACGCCCACAAGCCCCACACCAGAAAATCCATTCAATCTAAAGAACCCTATGCGTCTATCACGCCCTGCATGCGGTAGACGGCAGAATCGAAGGACTCGCTCAATTATTATAAGTTACAGGAGTATCTCTATAGAGGATATCACCCTAAAGGCATAGCAGTTGATGCTTATGGTTCATAACCGCACAATACGAAATACTCAGCAGTACCTTTGCTACATTTACAGGGAGATCCACATGAATACTAATATATTTCGTGAACAATAGCAAACGGGGAAGCACTTAACGTCTAGCCTTGTAAACGTTCAATGCTTCACATCTCCACCGTAATAGTAATTGAGCGGAACTGATACCTTCTAGATAATTAACTTTTACAGATCCAGAGAGGCAAGCCTCACCTTCTCGATTGAAAAAAGATCTCCTGTGAATTACACTATTTCTGAAACACGACAAGATGAGTATATCGATGCCAATGAGATAATATTAATTGCGGCGTCTGAGCTGGAGCGAGTCCACACACAAAGAACTTGAGGGAGCTCAATAGGCCTAAACTTCACGGATCCAACATAGTTATTAACTGGAATACAAATCATATAAAACCCTCTAGTGCGGATGAAATCAATAATTTGCGATATTAGGTAGTTCACTACTGTGGTGGGTTTATTTAATATATATCGGCACTGCGACTATGAGAGTTTGAGCCAGATAAGAATGTCAAAGAGCGTGGACATCTTGTTGTACGGATATTTCACGAATAGCTCTGGAAAAACAGTTAGTCTAAAGTGAAGTGCATTTCAACCGTGTTTGCTTTTGTCCATAACTAATGTAGTAGAGAGAGTCGTAAGTTTATAAATCTGCGTGGAGCAGATTTAGTTTATTTCTCAAAACTCACTTTCCAATAAGTACAGAAAAACGCTTTCATCAACATAGCAAGTAAACGACATCGACATCTGTAACCAGGCAGGTCGACGCAAAACTAGAAGTTTTTTTTACGTGAGAGGTAACCTTTAAAATTATAATTATATAAAATATGGGTGAGATGGGGCTAGAAAGTGCCATTGGAAGAGCCAAGACAGTGTTATTAGAAAAATGCTCACACATACTCAGGAAAGAATCACAAATGCATCCACAAACATCACCTCCTCTATCTAAAACATTAAATAATCTAGAATTCATAGTATTAGAGTTCCCTCTCTCTCCATGACCCCACTGGCCAGATAATCTTTCCATAAATACTCAAATAGCTCGTTTCTCCCTCAAACGTGGATGATACAAGCATCAAATAGTTAATCATAATTTTGTTGAGAATATTAGAGTTGATTTTGGTTAGCGCCTCGGTGCTTATTATAATTCGCTAATGCTTCTTATTCTCGATACTCCGAGACTTTCTGTACAATCTATAACCAGGAGATGAAATCCCAAGTAAGACACCCTAGAAGCAAGATTAGAATTAACAACAAGAGATTTAATAGTACGCATGCCGGAGCATGTTACCTTATGAGGAACACAAACACTTACATTGTTGCAGCAAATGACATGTCTTCATGCTCGTACCGTTAATCAGATACAACTTATTGCGGCGTGGTATGAAACGCTCTATATTTTAAAACATTCAATCTGTATACATGTGGATTCTTAATACATAACGTGAGAGTAACATATCTCCTTAAAAGCACGCGTCTTAAATACGTTGGTATTCTATCGTACTTGGTAATGCATTATAGTACATATTCATGAGTTTGTTTCCGTCTTAATTAATCTTCAATGAAAATCACAATTATGTTATTTACTTTTTTTCAAACATAAAGAGGACGCTTTGAAAATTTATGATATTTATCGTACTAGGTCGTTTAAAAAAAACGGAGCCGGATTTTGCGATAGAATAATACTAAAATAGATTTAGGTTTAGCTTATATCCATAAATCTCAAATAGATCTACATATACACCATTATAATTAAAGTATATACTATATATAGAGTTGTCAATCGAAAGAAAAAACGTTATATTAGTAAGTACTAATATTATTATTTTTATAACCTATAGTATCCATATAGTATTCGCGCCATCAAGTAGAGTCAATATGCACTTATGGGTATAGAAAACGCATAATATATTAAAAAATAGTGAGAATTTTTAATGATAAAATAGACTATAGTGTACTTGATACTTCGTTTGAGGGTCATTAATTGGCTCTCATTGGTCCTCAGTGGCGTAGTAGAAATATATTTATTATATATAAACCATAAAGACTATAGTATTATATATATATAATAGTATTATATTATAGTAATATAGTATATATATGTTAGATATACTACTTCACTAATACATCTGAGTATGAGATTAATTTATAATTGTAGAATAAAGTATTATATTAGTATATAACCTAGTAATAGGACTAGTTGAGGCACGACTTCAGTTAACATTTTTTACCTATCTCTCCGACTCTCTCTATACATTCTCATCACTCTCTCAGTACCTTATATCATTCTCTCTAATATATATAGCTAGTATGTAATATATATACAAAAATTAGCAAGTTTAAATTGAATATATTCTGTAATTATAAATACTAATATTTAATATATATTCTATTCGATATATATCACTATTAATATAACTATATTGTATACTTGGATTGGTGAAGTAATATATCTATATTATATAGTAGTATATATAGTTATTATCGACGCTGTAATAAAATCGATTATATTGAAAAGATTATACTCATACTTGTACACAGGAACAGCGAATGAGAGAACAGGGGAAAATATTCACATTAAGATAAACTATGCAGGAGCTTATTGGGCTTTTACCCAAGTTTTCTTTATTTAAAAGTTAATATATAAGTGTGAACCCTGTTATTATTATTTATTTTTAATTATTATTATTATCTAATTATTTCGATTGATTATGTATTTTAATTATTTACAATTATTAATAGTATTTATTTTATTAACTATCAATATATTTATGTCAATATTATTTATTATTTTATTGATTTGAAATGTTAGTAATTAAATTATTATTTAATTATTTTTGTTTATTTTAGTAAAATGTAATAATTGTTTGTTATATAATTATAATTTTTATGTTATTTATAAGTAGAGTGCCCCAAAGGACATAATCGGTATATGAATCTTAAATGTTAATTTTTTGTATAACCCGAAATGTATTTTAAAGAACAAATGAAATGTTTATTTAATTTTTTTTTATTTAATTAACAGATGTGTTTTATTAGATCCTGGTAGATAATTATAACACATAACGTTGCAAAAATATAATAAATTACGAATAAACCATTTGCAGTTCATTTAATTTTTCAATAAAGTTATTTCATTTCTGAGAAGGTAGGGTGCCAGGCACCAGTTTTATAAATTTGGTTTTAATATTGATTTGAAAAATAGGCATTATTACAATTGTGGAGATGATTACTACGCGCTTTCTTTCTATACACCATATTTTTCCATACAATTAGTAATTAATATGATTATTGTCATATATCGAGTATATATGTATTAATAATCATCATGCAATCTTTTGTGACACTCATAAAATTTTTGCGGTAATAATATCAATAACAGCAACTTTGAGAGATAATAACTTTTATGAAATTTGTAGAAGATAGATCGTATCTAATATATGATTAAAACTGCAAGAGATGCTAAGTCCCGAGCACGGACTGAGAGTGTAGTGAGTCCGCCATCTGAATATCCATAGTGTAGTATCACATGATGATACTATATATTATATATTATATTATACTATTTTACTATATATTAATATATACGAATTAATTAAAAAGTTCTACATATATATATATTTATATCTAGTTAAGCTTTACTTAAATAATTTAATTATAATATAATATTACTCGAAAGTAAAGTAATATGGCATATAATAAAGTTAGTATAGAAGGATAGAATAATTATATAATGTATATTATTATAATATTTTCTATCCTTATTTTCATGCGCAAAATTAAAATCTCCCAACTAAAATAAACCCTAATAGAACAATGCTAAACAAAGAAGAGGAAGTCAACGGTAATTATCTCATTGATAATCGATAAAAGTGAGATTATAATATAATCGATTCATCTGAGTAATAACCTCAGATTATATATATTTAAAACACTTTATGATATTTGCATTATTTCAGGTATGGAAAAGGACCGATTTTCACTACTATATACGTCGTATAGATGAAATAAATTTAAATCATATATATGTTTCATAAAGTAATGATTCTTCTATAACTATTTAAATACAATCAAGATACGAATGTACTTTATGAAGACGGTAGTAGTTCTTAGATATACTTTACATATATATATATAATATATCATGGAAATATATATATTACTTATACTATATAGCATGCCCTAATATTATCTGATTACGAGTTCGCCTGTCGTTATAATGTACTCATATCACATTATATATTTATATACCTTATATGTATGAAATATATATTATATCTTAAGTATTGAAAATTATATATATATATGTATACGTATGTATATATTATAGAAAATACATATTCACGTTTATTGATATCGTGTATATACGGTTATCTGCACACTCTATAGAGTCTATACAACCCTATTTTTATACTTGGAGAAGATAAACGAATCTGCGCTCCCAAATTCTTATATATTGAAGAAACTTCTGACAACACCTCATCATAAAATGTCGAAAAAAATTTTATTCACGCCAAGCATAGCTTTCACTCTGTACAGCAGTGCTAGGTGAAAGATAAGTCTTTCTTGTCCTCATGATTAACTAACACCGATTTATTCCCCGCGTGCAATGCGTAATGCATTCCATTGTTCTGAAATTATATTACAGGTTAATCCTGGCGCATTGAACAGATTCTTTCTGCAAAGAACTTTATTCATATTTAATTAATTAACTGGAAAAACCAAACTCACCGCGTTTCAAACGACTTTAAGTAATGAACGATTATCAGCAAGGAATTGAAGATGTCTATAGAAAAAAAATTCATTAAGTCTCTTAGAAGGACAATTTTTTTATATTATTAACTTAATTTAAGAATACATATAGTAGAAATATATTAACCGACACTAATGTTACAGGAAATGGTAGTTGTCGCCAGTCTTTTAAAGAATTTGCGTATTTCGTAACCTAGCTTCATTTTGGTCAATTGCTTGCTGGTTAAGTTGTCCGGGGATAATTTTCATGGTTCGTGGTTCCGCACAAGAGAGAATTTATTAGAGAGCACCCTTTTGTATTGATTTAAACTTCTCAAGAAAGGCAGGCGGTCGAGTTACCGCAGGCATCGTATTGGCTAGAGAAATTTTTATTCATTCTGGCTACTCAGAATGCGATATTAAAGATATAGTAAGTTTCAATTTATTATTATCTAAGATGCCCCACCCTTCTGGAATAGCACTTGTCTAATGATTGAAGTTTAGTCTCAATCTTTTATTCTTTATAAACACTCATATTATATGCTTGACTAAAAAATTAAATTTTCTTTTTATTATTTTACTATTTAAGTCGAAGCGGTGCATAGGAACATTATTGAAGCAATAGGAATTCAGCATGTATGATAAAAATTTCTTATTATAATAATTTGTATTAGTATATATTTAATATGTATATTTAAATGAAAAATTATTAATAATTTGTTATTCTATTATTAATATTTAATATAAGTAATAATATTGATGTGATAATTTATATACATAATTATATTTATTATATTATGAGAATATTATATAATTATAGTAATAATAAGTAATGAGTAATAATAATGATATTAGTAATAGTAGTATAGATTATATATATAATAATATAATTACTACTCTAGTATAATAGATTATATAATTATTTATAATATGTATTAATTTTTAATTGAATAAAAATTCATTCAAAATCTGCGTGGTTCTTTAATATCAATTTTTTTCATCTAATATTCTTTTAATTTTCCTTTTTATTCATTTTCTGTAATATTTAAACAAGGAATAAAATAAGGCCTAAAAGTAAGTTAGCTCTAAGAAAAATGAAAATACAACTACCGAAAGGTTTCTGGTTGTTCGACCAATCAAGGATATTAGGTTTTAGTGGCCAAGTTGGGAGCCGGGTTGAGATCTAGGCAGGGCAGTTTGGCCACACTGTGCACAGGGTTTGCAGCGTTGTTTTGCGTGGGTAGGGCATTCCCTGCTGACTGGGACTCGCACTCACCGCGCCTGTCTCTGATGGCTTTATAGAGCACCTTGAGTCTGGAGTGTTGGTGTTTGTAATCTCCTGTATCGGTGGTTCTTTCTCTCGGCTCTGCTCTGGTGGGACCTTATTGTTGCTTTTCTATATGGGTAAAATTTAGGTATACGGATGGTTGTACATTTCGCTCCCGCTATCTTCACGGTTCTATACGTCTTTCATTAAATTCTTCACGTTCTACGTTTCTCTTTTCTGTTTTCCTCCCAACATTCGTCTTTTTTGTCATATAGTAGTTGTTGTTTAGGGTCAGCGCATCGCTTCCAAGTCCTTCTCATCTCTCTCCCCTCACTCCCTCTTCCTCATCTGTCGGAATTACTACTTAACTTTCATTTCTTCAAAATGCTCCTAATAGATCAAATTTATA
Source organism: Trachelipus rathkii (assembly GCA_015478945.1). Classification (NCBI taxonomy): domain Eukaryota; kingdom Metazoa; phylum Arthropoda; class Malacostraca; order Isopoda; family Trachelipodidae; genus Trachelipus; species Trachelipus rathkii. The sequence goes on from JABUQX010049975.1 coordinate 24,748, forward strand.
TTTTTATGTCTTAATATTTTTTTTCAATTATTTTGTTCACTTCTTCTTTTGGAATTAAAGAGGAACTAGATTTTTCAAAAAAATTTGCTTTTATTTGTTTTTGTTTTTTCTTTTTTTGTCAATCTGAAAATGACTTTATTTTATTAAGCCAAGGCCTTTGAAAAAATAATGATTTTATATTGTAAATTTATAAATAAAATTAAATATCCACACATGAATAAATAAAAATACATTAGAACTGTGGAAAGAATAGGAAAAAAATTTCCAGCATAAAAAAACCACTATACCGATAGTATTTTGTGTCCTCTAAAATTTTATAGGTTATTCGAGTAGGATTGAGCTGATTATAAAAGGTGCATTAATTTATGTATATAGCCCAATAATTTTATATATATTATATATAAATTATTATATTATTTAATATATAATTATTTATATAATATTTAAATTTAATATCATTATTAATTAATATATGATTTAATAAAACTAATTTACCATAGTTATATTGCTTGTGCTTGAATGAGTTAAGTATATATATATATATATTAGTTATGAAATATATAGTTATATTATTAATTATCATTACTAATTTATATATTTAATATATTAAATAAGCTTTTATAAATTTTATAATATTATATATTTTTGATTAATATTAAGTGTACTAATGTACTTTTATTTTTTTCCTACTGATTCAATATTATATCTTACAATACTTGTGGAAAGGGTTAATGTAGAGCGCCTCAACAACAACTATACATTTAGAATCCGGAAACAGTAGAAGGAAAGGTAAATTAGTAGAATATAGAACGTGACGTAGGTCGATAAGGAAAACGCGACTCCTTCATTATCAATAACCATCATTAAATCTCTTACTGGTTTCTGTACGCAAAGTCTGTCCACTATGCAAAAAATACGCACAGCATACTTACAGTGGAGATGAGAATAGGGATTAGACGAGAATACACGACGATGAGAGCAGAACGAAAGAAGCCCGTACGCAGAGTGATATGGGTAAGAGAATATGTCACGAGTAGAGAGGGAGAGATGAATGCATACGAGCGTATAGACGCCCATGGAGTCAAATATAGTCGCATCAATTATTGAAGTCACTCGCTATATCAAACAACTGAGAGACTAACGTCCCGATGTTAATTGGACAACGTACATTCTTTGAGACATTTGACACTTACTCGAGAACTCTCGAAAAGCACTCTATTTCGACCTGATTATCCAAGCATGGTTACATTTTGACCTTTACTTTATTTCTCTCTCTCACGATTCACATCACACTCTTCTATGATATAGGCGATCAGGCTTAACCGTGCTATTACCAACTCTATAATACATCCCACTTACCTTTTATGCCGAGTCACTTGACCACTAAAAATACATTATAATCTTCAATTACTCTAACTATTATCCTTTATGTATAAACTTTAAGTTTCCAAGGAAAAACGATTGATACTAATTTATTAATCACGCATCTCATTTTAATTCTTCAATATCATAAATAAAGTAAATATTTAATTTTATAGTATATATAGTAATATTAATTTCGACTGCACGTCAGGAGCAGAGGACTTTATTATATTTCATATTTATCAAATATTTGTAAAAACTAGTTATAACATCACCCCCCTCATTTTAACCTATAAACATGTTCAAGAGTGTTTATATATAGTTAAAAGTTTAAAGGAAGGTTAAAATACACACCGCAACTATATGCAATAATTTAATATATAATATTATATATATATATATAAATTATTTATATATATATATAATTAAATTTAATATTATATAATATTATATAGTATATTATAATATATATATAGATATTTTAACTTATATAATATATATATAATTAATATAATATAATGATTTAAATATTATAACTATTTTATTTCAATTATATAATTATTTTATATAAGTATATATATATAATATAATGGAGACATGTTATTATATAATTTATACTTAATTCTTCTTTTCATGCTATTAACAATGCCAATATAGATATATATAGACGTAGCCGTATTATATATCTCATTCCAATTAGTACTTGCTTAGTTATATTAAGTCATATAATTGAATCTCGAATTATAGTCAACGGGTACATGTATCTGGTAGGTTAGTATATAATAAACCCATTACTATAAAGAAATATTATCATTATTATGTCAAAGTAATGAAGACTTGGGATGTTTCTAAATATTATAGTTCTATATTTTTTTACAAGAATTATGCCTGCACACATTGAGACAATTCTCATGCAATTATCTCTCACTCTCCTTACCAGCGAATATAATCTTGAAAAATATAACTGCTTCTATTCCTATGGAAAATTCGCACTACTCTAGAAGAAACATTGCAATGCAAGATTTATATATCATGACGTAAATTAAAATAGCAGATATATAAAGTTACGCGATGAAAGTTCTTAACACTTGAAAATTGAGTGGACTATAATATATAACCTGTTCTACGGTGAGCCAAGAGGATTTTGTCCATCTGGTTGTGGAGCGGTATTTATTCTGGTCACATCAAAAAGAGTCTAGAAAAGTAGCGCTTGAAGGATTCTCGTTGAAGTCTAAAGAGGGATTATAAGTTAGTTCGAATTTCAACTGTTGAATAAAGACAATTGTCCAACTAAATAATGAGATCCGTCATTGATCCATCGTTCGTGTTGGATATAATAATTTCGATATTAGTATATTCTCCATGTACACTTAGGCCAGAAAAGCAGTTACACGTTGCAAACACTAGGTGATAATTAATTACTTCCGTGAGGATAACGGATTAAAGTTCGCGTCAGAGCACGACATTTGGGCGATTATACAGATACCATTCTTCGAGCAGGCGCGCGAGAACACGAAGGAAAGGATATGAATATTCTGAGAAAATGGAAAATGAAGTATTTCAGTTGATGAAATGTTATCTCTCACTATCTCCTGCGTTGCACAAGATATTAATTTGTTCACTTCTTGTTAAATTTATATATGTTATACGGTAATACTATAAAATTATTGTGAGTTACCCCTTATATAAAACGAGTTAAAAACATGACCTAAAGAACCTATGTTCCTATGTATAAGTAAAGTTTAATATATTTCAAGAATGAGAGAATTAGTTGATTTATGAACTCAAAGTTTGCAACATTCTTCCATATTTCTTTTTGTAAATCTTATTTTTAGGGACATATGAAAAGATCACAGCTAGCCTCTTCAACTAACTAACCTAGTTAAAGGAAAAATATACGCACAGCAGAATTTATGTATAAGTAGTGTAAGAAAGAGATGAGTGGTGTATGCTGAGACAGGTGTTAACGGAACTTAGAGGCGCTTTGTTTTATATGATAATTAATCATACCATGCTTATCAATATATTACTCTAAATCATACCCAAAGTCTTTAGTAAACCTTTCTCTTCTCAGACGACGTCCTCAGGTCCATTAACAAGCTAAGTTTCTTTGTATTTCTCACAACTGGACTAGTCAGTCGACAGCCACAAACTATTATTTCATAAGCGTACAATATTTTTGTGGCTGTTTGCTGGGGAGAGCCTGTTCAGCTAGTAACGACAAATAACTTGGGTGGTAATTTTATCCTTCTATGACGTTGAGTAGTGAATCAGGGATGTTTGGAGAATTGTTGATCTATATCTTATCTCTTCGTTATATGAACTCGTTTACACTGTGTCGAGTCCTGGACGAGAAGTTGCTGGTGACCAAAAATATCTATAATGAATATAAGGATCGCAACTATCTTTATATATCTCTTCTTTCTGCAGTAACATTACCAAACTAAAAGCAGTAAGTTTACACATTATGAAGAGAATTTGATGTAGTATTATGAAGTACAAACACACCCAGGCACAGAAGTTATTCTCTTGACCTAAAATAGAGAAAAATACTTATAGGTACTAGGGAGCATATGGTGAAGTGTTCGAATAATCTCGTTCATGATAAACAATAGATGGACTTGTATTGATATCCGAAAAGAGACGCTAGAATAGGCAGGAATCTGGTCATAATATGATAGATCAAGGATGATCAAAATAATAGTATTAGTGCAATTTAATTTACATTATTCTATCTATTATGGTTATCGTGATAGCTGGCTATAATGATATATATAAATGTCTTAACATGCCGCTCTATGAATAATATTTATGATATGCATTTTATAATACCGCACCGGATACTTCTTTATGAGGGGTGACGTTCGCCCACTTATGCAGATGATATCATAGGCTTAATTTAAATATATAATTCAAGTATATATATACAGATTATTGTTATGTACATGTGTGCGTGTGCTTAGGATAGTATGTTAACCTATCCACTCATTAAAATGATGGTTACCAGGTATGTATGATTATATATAATTTAGGTATATAACTAATAAAAGAGTATACAAAAAGTATATATAT
>JABUQX010049977.1:2500-7500 GCA_015478945.1 Trachelipus rathkii
GATTTATTCTTCAAGTTTTTATTTTTATTTTTTTAATGTTTTACGGGTGTTTACTCTTAATAAATATGCATGAATAAATTGTGTATAAAATAAATAACTACTCTTAAAATTAAACATTTTGAATATATATAATTATATTTGATATATATATATAATATAATAATATATATATCTATATATATAATTATATATAATAATATACTATATTATATATATATATATATTATTATTATATTATATATATATATCTTATTTGTGTTGGGTGACTAAGGTGGATAAGGTAATCAAGAGGGATGGTATACATTGTGTCTTTGGGGTGATGGAGAAGATGAGAATGGTAGGAAGATGATTGGCTTCTGTGAGGAGAGAGGTAGGGGAATAGGTGTGGGATTATCGAATCATTATGTTGTTTTATGTAAGATTAAGTTAGTGAGGGCTTGGATGGAGAGGAAGGTGATAAGGAGGGAAGTGGGAAAAAATTAAGAGTGAGAAGTTAAGTGAACAAAGGTTAGAATCAAAAGTATTTAAGAGAGTTTGCAAATAAATCAGTTGAATGTGAACAAGATGAAACTGAAAAATTTGGAAGCAATGAAGAAGCGGTTGTTTATTAGTGCAAAAGAAGTATGTGGAAGTGCAAAAGAGTAGGAGGTAAGAATGTACAGTGAGTGGTGTAATGAAGAGGTGGTACAAGTGGTTAAAAGTTAAAAGGAGGCGTGGTTGAATGTACGAAAGCCAATGATGAAGTTTCAAATGAAAGGTGTTTGGAATTAAGCAAGGAGGGAAAAAGGAAGACTAAAAGTGCATACGTAGGAAGAAAAATGAGGTAAATGTACAGTTTGGAAGGAGGATGAATGGGGACTTAAAAAGGAATGGGAAGTTCTACTAGAAGGAAGTGCGATAGATTAAGATTAAGAATAAAGGGAATCTGCATAGAATAATGACTAAGAATGGAGCTATCGCAACATGAAATGGATGTGAAGAGAGTGTGAAGGGAGCAATTCTAAAATCTGCATAGCATTATCAAAAATGAAGAGGTGATATTAAATGTGTGTGGGTTTGCTGGTGCACGAAGGAATAGGTATTTTGGGGGGTGAGGTAATTAGTAAGGAGGAGGTAATGGGCAGAGTGAGAATGTTGAAGAATTTAAATCTGCAGACATAGATTAATTACTGATGACATGATCAAATGTGGAATATAGATGATGATTGAATGGATTTGGAAGTTTTTTTACAAATCGTTTATGGAGCGTATAGACCCCAGGGAATGGAGGGAAGCAGTACTAGTACCCTTATATAAGAGGAAATGTAGGAACTATAGAGGAATTAGTTTATCGAGTGTTATAAGGATGTCAAATGCTGGTATTTTGGTTGAAATAGTACGTTGAGTGACTGAGGGACTGATTGGAGAGGATGTGTGGATCAAATTTTTACATTGAAACAAATGATTGAAAAAATGAGAGAGAAGAAGAATAAAATGTATTTAGGTTTTATGAATTTACAACAGACATATGACAGGATTAATAGGGATATATGTTAGCGGTATACGGTGTTGGCGGTAGGCTTTTGAATGGAATCAAAGTATGCATGTCGATAGTGAAACGTGTGTAAGAATAAATGGAGTTGAAAGTGATTGGTTTGATATTAATAGCGGAGTGAGGCAATGAATGATGTGTTATGTCTCCATAGTTATTCAATTTATATTTGGATGGGGTTTATGAAAGAATGGACGGGGCGGAATGGAAATGTACTAGAATGATGGAGAGTGGAATAGAGTGGGGATGCCTACTATTATATGCGGAAGAAATTTGGTTTTTGTGTGGCGAATTTTAAAGAGAGTTTGAGAGGATTGGTAGAGAAGTTTGGCAGGGTGTGTAAAGTGGGGGGTTTGAAAGTAAATGTAGGTAAGAGTTAGGTTATATTAATGAATGAGAGAAGTTTGTGGTGTGAAGTTATGTTAGATGTTGAGCACCTGAAACAAGTATCTGAGTTCAATATTTAGGATATTGTAGATTGAAAGGAATGATGAATTCGAGTGTCAGTAGGACAGTGTGAATGGTAGGAAGGTGGCTGGTTGCAAGTTAGATCTTTGGTGGATGTAAAGGGACTAAGTCTTGCGAGCGCTATTGTTTTGTATGAGGGTATGTTGTTACTTGCGCATAGTAATGAAACTATGGTCTGGAATAAGAGGTATAAATCTAAGGTACAATGTGTTCAGATGAACAATCTTATAGGCGTGTTAGGTGTTGAATAAGAAATTGATAAAATGAGGAATAACGAATTAGGGAGTTGTGTGGTGTGAAAGAAAGAGTAAATGAGAGAAAACGAGAGGTACTTGAGATGTTTGATAATGGAAAGATGGATGATAATCGGTTGGTAAACTGATAAATATGGTGAGATGTCTGGGAATCGACTGCTGGTAGACCGGAAAAAGTGGACTTGAGTCAGTAAAAAGGAATCCTGAAGGAGAGAATATGAGCTTTAGCAAGAGGCGAGAAGAAAGGTGCTTTAATAGAGTGAATCTCGGGGTTTTTGTGAAGGGTTGTTGTGAGCTTACCCAGGGGAAGAACCCACATCGAATACACAGTGAGGGTCCATCACAGTCTCGTGAAGCCCTTGGGTGAATTTTTCTGACTGCGACGTACATAAGGGTATAAAGGGGACGGGAAAGGGGTGGACTTCCTTTCGACTTTCGTCATATCCTTCTACTACTTTTCTATTTCGGTGTATGCTACGCACCACAAATCGGGGAAGGAAATGGATGATATATATATATAATATATATTTATATATATATTATATATATAATATTATTAATAAACATTTTATACAAATATACGTTATAAAATATGTCGAAAATAATTACGTATATATATATATAGCCCATTATATATATATTATATAATTAATCTCATATATTATATATATATATATATATATATTATATATACTGATAATATATATATAATATATTATTTAATAATAAATAATATAATATATATGTTATATAAATATATAATATATATTAATTATATATAAATATATATATATATATATTATATATTTATATATATATAATATTATATTTGATATATATATATATATATATATATATATATATATATATATATATATATATAATATATATATAATATTATATATATATATATTTTATATATATATAAATATTATAATTTATTTATAATATATATAATATTATAATATATATTATATAATATATATATATATATATATAATATATTTGATTTTTTCATTATATTTCGATATATATATAATATTATATATCAGGTAAGATATATATTATCTGATTTCGTGATTCTTTTAAAGAAATTTTAAGAATTGATCTATTTTTGTTTTTCATTTTTAAGGATTTTTTTTTCTTTTTGACATTTTTGCTATATGAATTACAAACTGTATAAAAATCAATGAAGAAAATGTTATTGATTATCTCAGTCATAGCAATTTGTTTTCTTATATTTAATGCATTTCATGTTCAATTTTGCTCAATGTTCCGTTCCGTCTGATTTATAATAGATTAATGATTGTTTTTACGTCTGACATTTGATAGTCCGTTTTACTTTTATTAGATTTTTGACTGTTCTTTTCAGTATAATTTTAATTTGATTTATGACTTCTTTTCAGTATAACTTATTAGATTTTTGACTGTTCTTTTCAGCATAACTTTTAACAGATTTTTGACTGTTCTTTTCAGCATAACTTTTATTAGATTTTTGACTGTTCTCTTTAGTATTATTTTTATTAGATTTTTAGATGTTTATGACAGGGTAAGATATATATTAGATTTTTCGACTGATTACTTTCAAAAGAAATTTAATAAGAATATGATGTTTCTTTTCGATTAATTATTAGATTTCTTTGCTGTTCTTTCAGCATAACTTTTAACAGATTTTTGACTGTTCTTTTCAGCATAACTTTTATTAGATTTTTAACAGTTCTTTTTAGTATAACTTTAATTAGATTTTTGACTGCTCTTTTCAATATAACTTGTAAAAGATTTTTCACCTTTCAGTATAACTTTTATTAGATTTTTGACTGTTCTTTCTAGTATAACTTTTATTAGATTTTTGACTGCTTTTTCAATATAACTTTCAATAGATTTTTGACTGTTTTCAGTATAACTTTTATTAGATTTTCACTGCTCTTTTCAGTAAAACTTTTATTAGATTTTTGACTGTTCTTTTCAGTATAACTTCTATTATATTTTTGACTGTTCTTTTCAGTATAACTTTTATTAGATTTTTGACTGTTCTTTTTAGTATAACTTTTATTAGATTTTTAACTGTTCATTTCAGTATAACTTTTAATAGATTTTTGGCTGCAATTTTCCGTCTCGCATTTAACAGTCAGTCTGATTTTTAATATATTTTTGATTGTTCATTTGCGTCTGAGTTTTAATATATTTTTAACTATATTTCGATCTGACTCTTAATTTCACTTCTGACATTTAATGATTTTTTTATAGGTCACTTCTGTCAGACCATCTTATAGATTTTTACTGTTCTTCTAACTCTGACTTTTTTTTATAGATTTTTATTGCTGTAATTGCACTGACTTTTAATACTCATTCCGACATTCAATAGATTTTTGACTGCTCTAATTCGTCTGACTTTTAATAATCTGTTTAACATTATTTGACTTTTCTACTGTTCTTTCTGTCTGAATTTTTATAGATTTTTTTAGCGTTCTTATATATTCTTGACTATTAATTAAAAATAAGATTAAAATTCAATCTTGCAAATGTTGAATGCAACTTTTAATAAGATTTTTAAAAGCACTATGTACATGAAATATTATTACTATTACTGTATCGTATATAATTAAGCTAATGATAAATTTCAACAAGTTACGTTTAATATTCTATTCACTTATGATTGCTAACTGTTGCATGTGGTTCACTGATTAATTTTTAGCATTCAACACGTTTAATATTATCAAAGAAAAAAAGTTATTTAGTAGAATTTA
>JABUQX010049977.1:20000-22500 GCA_015478945.1 Trachelipus rathkii
ATTAATTATTAATTTATAATAATTAATTAATATTATATTTTATATATTAATGATATAATTATAATGATAATAATTATAATATTAATAGTGTTATTATATATAATTAATTAGTTTATATATATATGTATAATATGATTTAATATGTTAGACATATAATAAATATTATATATGTAGTATTGAAGTCTATTATTTAATATCAGTGGTTTGACACATCGAGACATAACAAATTCATTAATATAATAATGATTAATCTGATTTATTTTTAATAATTTATAAGGGTATAATAAATTAATCATTAAAATTTTTGGGTATTGACTAATCATTAACTATAATAACTCACTAACCGATATTAATGCTAACCTAACTATAATTAATATAATGAATAAATATTAAATAATTATTAATATTATTAATATATATATACATAATATTAAATTATACTATAATAAATTATAAATATAATTATAATATAATAAATATAATAATATATATATATAATTAATTATAATATATAATAATTATATAATTAATATAATTATAATATATATTATATATAAATAATAAATGTAATTAATATTAGATCATAATGATATATATAATTAATTATTATATACAATTATTTAATATATATAAGTAATAAATATATTAATATTAAATAATTATAATATAATATATATATAAATAATATATAATAATAAATAATTAATTAATTAATAATATAAATAATAATATATAATTAAATATATAATAATAATTAATATTAAATATATAATAATAATAATAATAATAATATATATATAATAATATATTTATTATAATATATATTAATAATAATTAATATATAATAATTAATTATTATATATTATTATTTATTATTTATTACTCACTCTAATATAGTAAACTTAATTCTGTGACACTTTACTATAATATTATTGGCTTTATCTATATGAATAGCATTTACGTCATTATCTTCGCATAATAACTGCGTTATGTATAATATATGAAATGATCGTTCTGTTTTGTGTAATGAGTAATTTATATATACTATACACTGAAATATATATACTACTGCGCGGCTATCATATATATATATAGATAAATAGTGAGTATTAAGGGGCTATACATTGATAATATAGCTCACTAGATTGTAGAATTATTAAATATAAGAGTTTCATTTTACCTAGTGATCCATACACTATATCATACTATTATATCTATCCTACTATAACTATAATAAAAATCCATGATTTGTAATATTTTTGCAATGGTCTGTTCATTCAAATCTACTAAGGAGCGTACAATGTGCTCACTTATATCGAGGGGTATAGATATAAGTCTTATCTCGTTTCACTCCATACTCTATAATATATATATATATTATTTATTATTAATTATAGTTACTATCTAGTATCCGATCAAAATTTTGTTTAGTACTAAGAGTAATATATATATATTATAGCGTATATAATACATGATACAAGCGGTACTTACACTCACTAATAAGTATATATAGAAGTGCGCAGTATTTATCATTCTATATTGTACTCTATCCTTATACATATACTTGATCCTTAATATAAAATATATATATACTAATATATATATGTAAGTATATCATTATTATATTTGTACTACTATATAGAATATATTACTTTACTAAATAATATCCATATTTTTAGAATAATATATTATGCTAATTTATACTCCCTGACTATTCATATATTCATCTCTCATTTATATACTATTCGTCCAAATAGCTCTCTGGCTATGTTCTATCATGCTTGGTTCGGAAGTCTCGTCATGTGCTAATATCTAATAATTAATGTTATCGTATCTTTTATAATCTTTAGGGTCAATACATTAAATTTTTGGGTAATCTAAACTACTTTAACCTTAATGTCATCTAACCTAATTCCCCTATACTAACTTCTAAACCTAAACCAAACTTATACCTAATTAACCTCTAACTATATTAACGAGTCCACCACTTATAATGTCCATAGATACTATAATATATTTACTGTATATATATATACTATTCCTTCTATATCTTCTATTTCATATTACTTACCATTATATTTATCTATTTCATCTTATATTATATACTATATATATATATATACTATATCTATATTCTCTATTCTTACTCTCTCTTATTTATTCTTCTACCTAATTTATGCTTGTATTCTGGAGCTTAATTCTTTGCTACACGCTTTAGTGTGTTATAACTCATTTCTCTTCTTTCCCTCTTATTCTCGCTCATCTCTCTCTCTGCTCATTTTCTCTCTCCTTCTCTTCTAATATAAATATATATATACTATACTACTACTAGCTATCTCTATTATTAGTATAGGTATGTATCGTATATATACGATAATATTACTATATTATATTATAATATATATATTATATTTATTATATATATATATTTATATATATATTTTATAATATATATATAATATATATTATATTATATATATATAAATATATATATTTATCT
>JABUQX010049978.1:0-2500 GCA_015478945.1 Trachelipus rathkii
AAATGTAGGAGGTGATTAATTTCTGTGATAAGAGAGGTATGTGAGTGCAGTAATACTTTCCTTAAAAACAGAGTATGTCATTAGTATACGAGAAGGCTGGTGTAGCGTAGAGAATGAATAATGAAGTGCAAAAGTATGATCTGATTCTTGTTGTTGATGAAGATGATGTTAGAAAGTATGTATTTAATGTCTAAATCAGTGAGGGGGGGTTTGGAATAGGAATTATCAGATCATGGTTCCCGTTTTTTGACTGTAAATAGTTAGTGAGGTTTGGGATTGCAGAGAAAGCTGCATATAGGAAAGTGAGTAAGAAATTTAAGAGTGAGAAGTTAGTGAACAACGTCAATAAGCGATAAGGACTGTACTAGATGGGGTTGCAAGAAATCAGATTGAATGTAAACAAGTGAAACACTCCGAGCAAATCGGAAAGCAGTTATGAAAGAAAGCAGTGTAACACATGCAAAAGAAAGTGTTGTTGGATGTGCTAAAAGTAGGAAGTAAGAACGCTGAACAGTGCAAGATGGGTGGAATGTTAGAGGTGATGTAAGCAGTTAAAATGAAAAAGCCGGGATTGAATGCGTATTAAAAGCCTATAGGTGATGAGGTGTCAAAAGAAGCATGTTTGGAATTATATAATGGAGGAAAAAAAAAAATACTAAAAAGGTGCATACAGTAGGGGAAAAGAACTGATTTAGAACCACAAGAAATTTCCAAAATATAAAAATTTATGTTCAAAAATGTATATAAATAAACAAACCTATATTAATACAATTATATTGTAGACAGATTGATTTGATAAGTAATCTTTAATCTTAACTTGTAAATTTATCAGATTTGAGATTTATAGCAAACGTCATTTGTCAATGTGACCCAAATAATTAAAATGAACAGCTGACTTTACCATAACCAAAGGTTTTTCTATCAATGCAATGCATTGTCCAATTAGTTGATTAAATACATTCCTTTTGTTACAGACAAAAATATTTGAATATAAACATTAACCAATGTTAAAAAGACATATATAAAACTTTCAAATTGTTTATTTATCACCACACAAAATATTATTTGCAAAACTTCAGAAAATAAATTGTAATGGATACAAGCTTACCTTCCAGAAAAGTACTCCGAGCAAATACTCCAGGTGCAAACACAACTTTTACAATATGCATATTAGTGGCAGACGACGACTATTGGAACACTAACAATGCCAATATATAAAACTGTACACCTCTACTTAAAACAATTGCCTTTGAAATCACAATTTAAACAGCTTAATATTTACAATAAAACAAAACGAGCAATATTTTCACAACTTCCGAAATTCTATTATCACCACATATTTCATTTAAAAACACATTATATATATTTACCTTTTGTAATAACTAAAAATAATAAACCAACTCCTGCATTACAATAACTACCACAAAACAACTAACAAAATAATAAAAAATCGATCGAGGCATTATATAGCTACCAACTTTATGCACCTTAGTAACAACAAGAAAAGCGCAAAGATACAAATCTATTCTTACTTATAACTATCAAATCGGTAACCCAACTGTAGTAAGATTACGCCTACTGGATGATATCACAAAACCTTAAAAAGAGTAAGATCAAATGATGCTTATCATATTATCAATATAATTAGTAAAACACAAATGCAACAAGACAATCATAAAGGAGGGGCGGGATTGGTAGTCCTTATAATATCGTATTATATTTCAAGGAATAACAATCCTACATTCCATTCAGAATAAGAAATTCACGAAAATTAGACTTTATGGGCTGCCACACCTCAACAAAAAATACATTTATTCAATAAAATATTTATTTATATATATATATATAAAATCATTTATATTATATATAATATTAATACGCAGTTTCCTTTTCGCAATTTTGCTTTAAAAATAATAATAATAATAATAATAATAATAATAATAATAATAATAATAATAATAATAATAATATATAATAATAATAAATAATAATAATAGATAATAATAATAATACATAATATAATAATAATAATAATAATAACATATTAATATTAAAAAGCTTTGATAACGTGACCAATGACAATTCAGATTTTTAAAAAAATAAGTCTTAAAAGATGAATTCTCATTGGTTGTTATTTCTCCTTACAATAAAAGAACATATTTACAGTATTTTGACCGGGCCATTGCAGTATACATTAAGTATATAGATAAAAGAAAACAAACGATATTGCAATAGCAATACCTGACCTTTATCTTAAACAAATGAATGAAAACAATTTATATACATTATGTACCACTGCATTACATATTATATATATAATATATAATATAATATATATATATGTTTTAATTTTTTACTATATAAAAAAAAACAATAATAATTACTATATATATATATATATTATATATATATAATATATATATATATTTATATATATAATACTGTATATATAATATATATATATATATTATATATATATATATATATATATATTTATATA
>JABUQX010049978.1:17500-20000 GCA_015478945.1 Trachelipus rathkii
GGAAGAAACTACTGAACTTTGCCTTCCTACTACGTACATAGAAATATTGAATAAAAAATTGAGATGTTATCTCGAGACTTCGCATCACTCTTCATGTCAGGCGATTGAATTTAACAATTTAGGTAAGATGATTTAAGTAATATATATAAATTATTCCCATTTTTTCTTAGAATTTAATATTTTGTCCTTTCACTTTATATATAATATTATATATATATATAATAAATTATATATATAATATAATATATATATATATATCATTATATATATATATATATATATAATATATATAATATAATTATATATATATATATATATATAAAGAAGGATTTTTGTTTGGCCCCCCCGAAAAAAATTTATACGCACTGTACATAATATATAAATTATATATATATATATATATATATATAATATATATATATATATATATATATATATTATATATAATTATTAATTTATAATATATATATTATATACTACTCTATATATTATAATATATATAATATATATATATACTATAAGAGTATAATCAGTATATATACATATTTAATTATACTATATATATATATATATAATATATACTATATATATATATGTCTACACATAATACTAAGCAAAATTTAAACAAAACCTCTACAATTCCAATGATTCCTTAGTTTTGTAAATGATTTAGGAAATGTTTCGAGATGGGTAAAAGAGAAAGTTATAGAACTGCCATTCATCAAATCGTTTTTCTGGATAACAAAAAAGCAAGGTATTCTTCTTGAGTTCCCCAAAAAATCTTCATGTTTGAAGTAACGAGGGGAAAGACGTTTTCGTGATGGATGCTTTCTACCGGTATTATTCGTTTTTTATTCAGTAATAAATCATAGTTAGAATGATGCACAACACATATAGCACTCAAACTTTGTTCGCATACTCTCACCACACTCCCATCTCACACTCAACTCCACACACACACATAACACCCTTATATATATATATATACTACTATATATATATACTATCTATATATATATATATAATAATATACCACACTATACCCCTATATTTATACAATAAGCCTATATATATGATTATTACTATAATATATATATATATATATATATAATCATATATATATATCATATATATTAATATTATATATATATTATATATATATAATATGTATATATTATAGATATATATTTATATATTTATATATATATATATATATATATAAACTATATATAATGATATATATATATATATAATATATATATATAGATATTATATATTATAATAATATATATATTAATATATTATTATCCTTCATTAGGAGAGAGAGAGAGAGAGAGAGAGAGAGAGAGAGAGAGGATGATAGAAAAATATATAATAATAATCGATTGGTATTTGAAAATTTGCTTATCACAAAAAAAAAAAAAAAAAACTAAATCAAATAGAGATAATCACCGTTTTTTATCCATTTTTTTTCAATCAAATAGCTTAAATACTTATAAAATTTCCTTATTCATTAAATTAAAAAAAAAATAATTACCTTAATTATTATTTTGAACAACAAAACCTGTTTATGTGTTAATTTTTTTTTTCTGAATTAGTTTTTGATTTAGAAAGAAAAAAAAACATTTAACTACTCTAGGAAGGATTTTTTTAAAGCACCGATTAATATCTAATCCAAGACGGGGTTTTAAGGATACTGAAAACCATCACGCAGGGTTTGGTATTAGTGTTACCTATAACCATGTAGTTTAAGACATAGTTTTGGGTTCTGAGCTTATAATAACCAACAAGTAGGGACAAAAACTTTCTTTTATATAAGTTCCTATATGAAAGAGGTTTGAGTGTACGGTTGATTAACTTTCATCAATACGGGACTGAGGTTATTGGGTAACTTCAACCTATAAATTCCTACGTCAAATTCCGACAAATAAATTCCTTCAAATAGAAATAAATAAGTTCCTACAATTCCTACAACCCATAAGTTCCTACATGAAAAAGGTTTGAGTGTACGGTTGATTAACGTTCATCAATACGGGACTGAACTTATTGGGTAACTTCAACCTATAAATTCCTACAAGTCAAATTCCGACAAATCAATTCCTACAAATAAAAATATATAAATTCCTACAACCTATAAGTTCTTATATGAAAGAAGGTTTGTGTGTGTACGGTTGATTAACGTTCATCAATACGGGACTGAGCTTATTAGTTATTAAGCAACTTTAACCTGTAAACGTATCCAATAAGGTAGCATCTCTAAATGGTTATCAAATACATCAGTGATTAAGTTTAATGCAAGAAGCTTCATAAATCTTATAAGAAATATCTTTCACAATATTGCGAGAAAATGTCTGTCTTCAAGATGTTAACAAATAAAATAATGTTAGTTACGCTGTATGATTCGATATTAAAACTTATATATACATATATATATATATATATATATATATATATATATATATATATATATATATATATATATATATATATATATATATAT
>JABUQX010049979.1:0-7500 GCA_015478945.1 Trachelipus rathkii
TGATATTATTATATTATTATTATTACTATTCATTGTATATATATATATATTATTAATATATTAGTATATATATATATATATATATATATATATATGAGGAGTTAAGAAAGGTAGTTGAGATATATATATATATATATATATATATATATATATAAGAATATATGGAAAGTTATCTTCTCCCTTAGTGTTATAGATCTTATATGGTAAGCTTACTTCAAGGTTTTTGAATAGCTATATGAGGTAACAAATGACATTTTTGATTTCAGCAAGCAATTTTATCGATAATAACTTAAAAATATATATATTTTATTCTAATATTTATTAATAACACCTTAAATATTAGTAGCATAATCAGGGCTTATAGTATGCTCTCTTCCTTAACTTCCGTATTTCGCAGAAAAGAGAGCAGAGTTACCAATATTGTTTCTCTTTTATTATGCCTGGGAGAAAATGTTAATTTTTCTATTTCCTTTATTAGGGGGTCTGAGGAAGCAGACTGAGTGGAAAGAGGGGAGGGGCTTCGTCCCCCCCTCGTCCCCCGGGTAGGTCTAGAAACCCCGACTCTGTCATCTTTGTGGTTTACCCTTGGGATATTTAAAGCCAAAAATCGGACATTTGGGTGCGTAACTTTGACGTTCTCGTAGCGATGGAGCCCTTTCGTTCTTCCTAAAATGATAATTATCAAACAGATTTTCCGAACACTTTTAACAATTTTAAATTTTTCAAAAGCTGCTATTTTTTTATTTCCGCATGGCTAAAAATGTCTCCTCATTAATAAAATTGTATTTATTCTTTCCTGTAGCTGTTATAGTTTCTTATGTTACATGCACGTTGCTTTCGGGAAGCTGACCTATATATATATATATATATATATATAATTATAAATTTATAAAGATTCAATATATATATATATATATATAATATATATATAGTATATATATATATATATATATTATATATATATATATATATATATATATATATATATATATATATATATATATATATATATATAATAATAATTAGTAAATTTATTTGGTTCAATTTTTAATATAGATAAATAATAATAACCACGTCGTTCAGTTTCAATAAAAGACTGAGTGTCTGAGATAAATTTTATGGGTAGATGAAAACGATGATATCGTTAATTTAGTAGTTGGTTTACTAACTATTTCTGTATTTATCCAGATTCTTGATCTAGGTTTGTCGTTATTTTGTAATGACAAAGAGTGCTAGTATGCCTATGAGTCACTTCATAGGCTTGAGTGACGCTGCAGCGCGTTGCTTTCGCGATGGATGGTCTGAATTTTTTTAGTTTATATATATATATATAGTATATATGTATATACATATATATACATATTTATTATTTATATACATATATATATATATATATATATATATATAAGGTTATATTACAATAGCAGCAGAGCATAAGAGCAGCCATATATATATATATGTTGGGTTATATATAAAGAGCAGCAGCAGCAGAGATATATATATAGTAGTATATATATATATATATATATATATATAGTATATAGCATATATATATATATATATATATATATATATGTGTGTGTGTGTGTGTGTGTGTGTGATGGGCGAATCCGGCAACTTTTGGATTCGAGCCCGAATCCGAATCCGTGTGTGTGTAGAAATGTTCGAATCCGAATCCGAATCCAGCACCTTCTCGGATTTGAATCCGAACTTAACTATAAAAAGCTCTGAATCCGAACTGAACTGAATCAAGTTATGTAGTGAATAGTTAATATAGGCTTCCAGCACTTTGTGTTTACATTTTTTTGTTCTTGTCATCAACTTGAAAAAAAATATATGAAAAAAAGAACAGATATTAGAGACTTTTCCATAAAAAAGTGAACAATATGGTAATAAAGATTTGTTATTCAAAGAGTGAGGTTCTAGGACTCGAATCAGTTTCTCCTGAAACTTTTCTGTAACTGCAATAGCAGCTGAAAAATCTCAAGTAGATGGTGATGTTTTTCCTTCCCAAGCGTATATAAGTCAGGCGCAGTCAAGGAATACAGAAAGGATTGTTCATCTCAACGATATTGGCAATTTCATAGGTACGGTATTTAGATCAATAAGTAAAAAGTGGAAATATAAAAATATCTCTGGAAACCAGTTAAAAAATATATATTTCCTGCTCAGGAAGGCAAAGGTCGGGAAAGATATTTTCAAAGAAAGTGGCTTGATGATAAGTGGTTAGCTTACTGATAAAAACGTGCTGGTTTTACATATCAAATTGTATTGTTTTGAAACAAAAGTAAAGGTAAAGGAAAACACCAGAATTGGCAAGCTTTGTCTCGAGATCGTATTAAACTTTAAAGAAAGCTTGCTTGAGTCTTTTTCTAAAAACACGAGGCATCTGAATATCACAAAGAACGGTAGAAAAGAGATTTTGTAGAAAAGAGTTCAAGAAAAAATTGACATACAAATTGACAGTCAGAAGAGAAGGGAGGACGAAGATATTAGAAAGCGGCTAATTCCAATTGCTGAAACAATTCGATTCTATGGTAAGCAAAATATATCGTTACGTGAACATCATGACTAGGTCGAATCGAACTCTTTGGCCTGTGGAAAACGAGATAAACAATTTTCGTTGAGTCTTTAAGATATCGTGCACAAAGTGGGAGACCATGTTCGTGAACATTTAAAACTATTTCGAAATGCCATGGTGGTAATGAGCTCGCACAGTCGCCAAAAATGCTATAATTCAGTCATTTGCTTATCTCATCAACGTAAAATTGCGCAAAACATAATAAAAAGTAAATTTTAACTGTCTTAGCCGATGAGACACCGAAATGTCACAGGAAGAACAATTTTCGTTGTGTGTGTTACGTTGATATTGATACTCTTACCGTTAAAGAAGATTTCGTCTCAGTAAATGATTTGACGGGAATAAGTCTCGCAAAATTAATTGAAGAAAAAGTAACTGAACTTGGTTGGAATATGAATAATCTAAGAGGACAGGAGTATGACGGTGCAGCAGCAATAAGAGGTGGTGAGTTTAGTAAGTGTTCAGAGAGCATGAAGAAAAAATGTCACAAAGCTATTATACTCACTGCTTTTTGTATTGCTTAAATTTATGCCTCTCAGACGATTCTAAAGTTCAAAATATTCGGTGCAATTGAATATCAGTTGTTGTACATTTTTTCTAAGTGCTAAGAGGACAAAAGATTTTGAAGAATAACTTATTCCTAAGAGTAGCAAGAATAGATTAAAAAAATTTGCGAAACTCGCTGGTGCCAATGGCACGAATTGGTTTTATTATTAAAACAAATAAAATGTGAAGTTGGAGATCAGTCAAAAAAAGTTACTTAATCTCTCAAACAATGTATATAGCGCATCTTTTTCTGTTTTCTTTTTAGTTTTAATTTCCAGACTATTAAGTTTAATATAATCTTTCAAAACGATTGCCGAGACACGTTATTGATTTGGTGAGTGCATATAATGAAGTGAATCTAGTTAAAACTAACTGAAGCCATCAGAGAAAAATGCAACATTAGAATTTAGGCAGATTTTTGAAGAATGTGGAAGCGTATCCTGGAGCTAGGTATTGAAATTGTTGTACCAAGAATTAAATAAATTCCAAGAATTCAACATTCTACTTCCCTACCCACTCGGTATTATTAGCTGCACACATTCATTTTTATATTCCTTCTTTGGATGATTTGAATATCAGCATTTAGAAGAGAGGTTTTTTAAATCATAAAGAAATTATATCTTCCCTGTAATTCACTTTGTCACACCGAACAGGTGTAATGTGCCATATGAGAAGATTAGAGATAACATTTTACGAGGAAGATCTGCAAAGCCCAATTTGAGGGATTTACGTTTAGTAAAAGCAGAATGGGATTTACGGAAGTTGAAATAGCATCACAGCACAGATCGTCCAAAAACAACAATAGACGAACTAGTTTCTTGTTCGAAATCACAATTTACAAATATTTACATCTTGTTGCAAATACTGGCACACTGTGTCTACCGCTTATAGAAAGAAGCTTCTGAATATTATGACTCTGAAAACCTACTGAGAATAGTATGGGAAACTAAAAAGGATTTGGCTATGTAGATCTTTCCTACTCTAAATAAAATACATCGAAATAGTGACATAAAAACTGAAGATGTCATCTGACTTTGCTCACTCTCATGCCTATCGATTAAAGTTAACATCAGGTGATGATTTTAGAAATTTATATAAATTATTTCAATTTTCTTAAAAATTTAATATTTGTTCCTTCTACTTTTATATATATATATATATATATATATAGCATATATAGGTATATATATGTTATATGTTATATATATATATATGTTATACATATATATATATATATTTATTATGTTATGCTATATATATAATATATAATATATACATAAGGTTAAGGTTGGCTATATATGATATAGAAATATAGTATAGAGAGCATATTATATATATGGGTTGGTTATATATATGATATATATATTATTGTTATTAGATATATATTGTTACATACATACATGTAAGAAGGTTATGTTGTATACTTCATTTTTGATGAACTTTACAAACTGCCTCCCAGTGGTAAATATCAAGACCTCGTCGTAATAAAGCTCTTCTTCTTGAATCTTCCTTTTTCTTCAAAACTCCATCTTCCCTCATCTCCTGCATCAACGGCAACCAGTGTTTTCTCAATGAGTCTTCCACCGAGCCTTTCCCCCAGCCCCATCTCTTTCCTAGGTCCTCTTGGTCTCGTTTCCTCCGGTCTTCACTCCCATCTCTTCTTGGCCATTCTTCCCTCTTGCATTCTCTCCAGATGTCCTCCTACCCACCTCAATCTGGCTGCATCCATTTTATTCAATACAGCCTTCACTCCAACCTTCCTCTTTCTCTTATTCTTTTCGTTTCTCTGGTCTGGTCTCTCTTCTAGCTCCTTCCCATTATCGCTCTCTCAAAACGTACATCTCCGCCGACTGTATTCCTACTATCCTCTCTTGTGGTCGTACCATGTCTCTGCTCCATATAGTAAAAACTCGATGTTAACACACCTTCAAATATCACCCTTTTCATTTCCACACTCATTTGTGTCTATCCTTCAGTATGGGATACACTGCTCTTACTGTTCCCCCATACTGAGCTGAGCTATCCTGCTTGTGATTTCTTGTACATTTCCTCCTCCTCTTCCAAATACCTCACCACCAAATATTTACATTTCTCCACCATCTTTATCTCAGTCCCTCCACCTCTATTCTCTCTCTCTCTCTCCTCCTTCTTCTCTACTGGCTGACTATCATGATCTCCGTCTTTCTGTGTTTATAGTCAAGCTGGCCTCTCTCAGCCTGTTGGCAAAACTTATCACTACCTCTCAACCTGTCTCCCTCTAGCTGCTCCAGCACGCCAAGTCATCCAGTATAAGCCAAAATATCACCGTCCAAATCTCCGATATCTTCTCCCACTTTATCACTACATCTAGATACGATACAAACAAAATTGGTAACAACACGCTTCCTTGTTTAACCTCTGTTCTCAACTCGAACCATTCCTTATTCTCAAATTCTGTTCTTACATTACATTTCCCTATTCCTGTACAAACTCCAGAGCTCCTCTCAACTTTCTACCCATTGACCCACTGCATATTCTCTCTCCAACACTCTCCACAGTCTCCTCTCTCTCTAGGCACTGAATCAAAAGCTTTCTTCAGGATCTATGAAAGCTATATATGCTCGTTTGTTAAATTCTCATACCTTTTCCAACGTAATTCAGAGCGAACAAGAGCATCCGTCGTGTTCTGTTCTTCTATATCCGTGCTGCTCTTCCCACAGCCTTGGCTCTACTACTATTCTCAACCTTTTCTCTAAAATTCTCTCATATGTTTTTACCAGATGGTTCAACAAGGAAATGCCCCTATAGTTTTTACAGTCTCCTGTGTCTCCTTTTCCTTTATATATTGGCACTATAATTGACTTTCCCATCCTTCTGGTACTTCACTCGTTCCAAATATCTATTGCAAACAGTTTCCAAAATTTCTTCTTTCATTTTCTATCCTCCCTCTTTTATCAATCTCTAAGGGTATCCTATTCACCCGGCCCTACCGTTCTTCATCGCTTTCAGGGCCACCTCTAATTCTTCCATAGTTATTTCCTCATTCCTCATACCTTATATATATATATACATTATTAAGTATTATTATATATATATATTATATATATATATCTATATATATATATATATATATATATATATTATATACAAGATTGGTTATTATTATTATATTATTACATATTAGTTGGTAGAGGCAGAGAAAGATATATATATTGCTACAGTTATGTTATACATATATATATATATATACATAAGGCTATATACTATACTATGCATATATATATATTAGCTAAGGTTATACATACATATGTTATTATAGGCATGGTCGGTCCGAAGAAGGCTTCAGCATGAGCTGAAAATTAAGATAGTACAGTTAGTGTCTGATACTGGCAAGGGAATGCAAAAAAAAAATTTTAGCTTTGTCTCCAAAAACTACGATAGGTACAAGAAAACTAATAATATATATGAAATCAGCGTTTAAAATTCTTTTTAGGCTCGAGCCGACGGTGAGCAGAGGGGGGACGTTTCCCCCAGCGTCTCCCGTGGAGAGGGTGGCGGAGGGACTTCCTGGGCGACACCTAAATACCAAAGAGCGGGGGTTCAGAGACTCTCCTGTGAGGGGGAAATAGTGTCCTACCCTCTGTCTGTCCCCAGGAGGCCGAGAGACCCCTGACTCTTGCATCTTTTGCGGCTTACCCTGGGGTATTCTTTTAGTTAAAGAAAAATAATTCACACATATTTCATACGCTGATTCTAAAGATGTTATTAGTTTTCTTTTGTACTATCGCAAGTTTTGAAATATAAAAATAAAAAGTAATTTTTTTTGCATTTTTCATTCTAATTAAAGCTGATTCCTTATATGTTATCAGTTTTCTTGTACCTATCTTAGTTTTCTAGATATCATGCGGGTAACTTCTTTAGTTTGGCCATTATTATTATTATATATATATATATATATATATATATATATATATATATATATATATATATATGCATATATATATATATATATATATATATATATATATATATATATATGTTATATATATATATATATAAAAAGAAAACGATAGCCTGCCTTGGTCCTCCCGAAAATCCTGATATGTTACAGTATATATATATATATATATTATTATTACATATATTATTATTATATATTATAGTTATAGAAATATATAAAGATATATATATATATATATATATATATATATTTATTATGTTATTGCTATATATATATTATTATATAATATATTATTATTGTCACATATAATATTATATTATTATGCTATATATATGATACTATTAGCTGGTTATTGCTGGTTGTTATAAGTTGTTAAAATATATGCATATATATTAATACATATACATATATATGTATATATATATAGTACATA
>JABUQX010049979.1:17500-30000 GCA_015478945.1 Trachelipus rathkii
AAATTCAATATTTTAGCAGGTGGCTCTAATAATATTTGCCACCACTGTATATATGTGAACAAAGAAAAGCAAAATTAAAATATACACTAATTTAGTTTATTTATCATAGTAAATGTTTGAATCTTTAGAAATTAATATTTTCTGGTCGGATATTTAGTAAATAAATTTAGTAAATAAGTGTTTTTCCAATTCTTTTAATTAAGTTATGGGGGTTGTTTGCAACCGCTTACTCAAAGCCTGTATTGAATCCAATCAGATTATAGCCAGACTCGAGTATAAACCCGATTGTTGGGATCCAAGAATTTAAACCTGATTAGGATATAAGAGTTTAAACTTGATTGGGATCTAAGAGTTTAAACCTTATTTTGATATAAGAGTTTAAACCTGATTGGGATTCTAGAGTTTAAACCTGATTGGGATTTAAGACTTTAAACCTTATTGGGATCTAAGAGTTTAAACATGATTGAGATTCTAGAGTTTAAACCAGATTGGGGTTTAAGAGTTTAAACCTTATTGGGATCTAAGAGTTTTAACCTGATTTGGATCTAAGAGTTTAAACCTGATTAGGATGTAATAGTTTAAACCTGATTGGGATCGAAGAGTTTAAGCCTGATTGGGATGTAATAGTTTAAACCTGATTGGGATCTAAGAATTTAAACCTGATTAGGATCAAATAGTTTAAACCTTATTGGGATCTAAGAGTTTTAACCTGATTGGGATTCTAGAGTTTAAACCTGATTGAGATCTAAACCGAAGAGCAAGATTGAACAAGTGCGAAACCACTGAGGTCATAATCCATAAAAATTAAAAATATTAAAATAATTCTCGACAATTTTTTATCGAAAGTAACTGGGAAATAATATTTCATAAATTTAAAGAATTTATTGGAAAATAGATTTGCTGTTTGTTCATTATATTTAAATCGGCACCAAGTTTCTTAATTATAATATTATTTAATTCATTAAAAAACAAGTATTGACAAAAATTCCACAAATTTCCAAAATTCCAAAATTTTACTTTTAAAATAAAAAATTGTATTTCTACATTTTATATTTTTTATGATGATGATATATATATATATATATATATATACTATATATATTAATTATATATATATATATATATATAATATATATTATAATATATATATATATATATATATATATATATATAATATATATATATATATATATATATATATATATATATAATATATATATATATATTATATATATAGGATATCATATTATATATATATATTATATATATATATCACCTTCCTCCTCTCCCCCTATTAGGGGTGAGGTGTGTAGCATACACCGGAACAGAAAAGTAGTAGAAGAACATGACGCATGTCGAAAAGAAAGCCCGCTTTTACCGTCCCCTTTTTACTTTAAAGTGAGAACTCGTCGCAGTCATAAAATCCACCCTAGAGTTTTCACGAAACTGCGACGGACCCTCGCTGTGGCAACTCGTCAATGTAGAGTTCATCCCCTGGGGGAGGCCCCCAACCATATCCGCCCACAAAAACCCTGCCCTTTCAATTATGCACTTTTCTTCTCGCCTCTGCCAAACTCACATTCCTCTCCTTACTGACTCAAACCACTTTTTCCTCGGTCTCCCAGTCGGTCGATTCCCAACACAATCACCTCTATACAGCCGCTTAACCAACCAACTATCATCCGTCCTTTCCATAAGACCAAACCATCTCAATGTTCTTTCGTTTATTCTCTCATATACTCCTTTCTTCACACCACACAAATCTCTAATGCTTTTATTCCTCATTTTATCGATTCTTTTCACACCTAACACGCCCCTAAGATTGTCCATCTGAACACATTGAACTCTAGATCTATACCTCTTATTCCAGACTATACTTTAACACAGGTAACAACATACCCTCATGCAAAACCAGAGCGTACTCAAGACTTTGTCACTTTACATCCATCCACCAAAGACTTAATTGCACTAGCCACCTTCCTACCATTCACAACTTTCCTGCTACACTCTGCATCATCCGTTCCCTTTTTATCCAACATATATTCTAAATATTTAAACTCAGACACTTATTCCAGTTGCTCACCATTTAACATAACTTCACACTGCGGACTCCCTTCACTCACTACAATAACCTTTCTCTTTTCTACATTTACTTTTAAACCTATCCTTTTACACATCCTGCCAAATCCCTCTATCAATCCTCTCAAACTCTCTTCAAATTCGCCACCCAAAACCAAATCATCACCCTCCCCTCTCTTCCATTCAACATCATTCTAACACCTTCCCCTGCTACTCCAACCCCTAATTCTTTCATTACCCCATCCATATACAAATTGAATGACCAACGAGACCTAACACATCTCTGCCACACTCTGCGATTAATATTAAACCAATCACTTTCAACTCCATTTACTCTTGCACACGCTTCACTGTCGTCATACATACTTTTGATTCCATTCAGAAGCTTACCACCAACACCATATATCACTAACACATACCATAGAGCTTCCCCTTTAATCCTATCATACTCCTGTTACAAATCTATAAAATCTAAATGCAATTTATTATTCTTCTCTCTCATTTTCTTCAATCAAATGCAAATATTTGATCTACACATTCTCTACCACTTCTGAATGCACCTTGTTCTTCACCAATCAGTCCCTCAGTCACTATATTTCATCAACCTGTATTGTCCACTTCAGGACATAGGCATTTTCTAGATTCTTCCAATATTATCTCTCATAGGCTTTCATTTGCCAGCTTACTCCTGCAGTTATTCTAATTTCCTCTGTCCACCTTTTACATGGCCATTTGTTGGACATTTCAGATTCAATGGAGCCCAATTTAATATCTTCTTTTTCCATGTATCGAAATTCCTTCTGGCAAAATGACCTCATCATTTCCGTTTATGTTGGTTTGTTCTGCCTATTATTTTTGTTAAATGCTTGCTATCTTATCAAATCATTCATTTTTCTGTTCCTAGGTGGTATTCCAATCAAGTATATCTTATATATTTCTCTGTGTTGAGTTTGTCTCGCATATAATGATCGAGTCTCACAGTTATATATCATTGTGGGTAATATACACTGTTCAAAGAATCCTCCTCTATAAACAATGTGAAATTTACCAAGGTGACCGATATTAAATTTAAATCCATGGCTCCAAATTCTTTTCATTCTTCTTTAGATTTTATTTTTCTGTTTATCGTTTGAAGATAAAAGTTGTCCAAAGGAAGTGTATGTATTCATCAGCTTATTTTAGGATGGGAGTTGTTGACCATTATTTAATGGGAGTTGTGTCGTTGTTGAACATTATGAACATTAGTATGGTTTTACCTAAGTTCATTTTTAATCTTTTAAGCCTTCTATCTCCAAGACTCTTCGTAATTTTTCTCGCCCTGATGTGGGCAACGCTATTTCATCAGGGAAATTTTAAACTATTAGGGTCCCTTTTAGTCGTGTTTATAACCATATTTTCCCAATTTATTGTTCTGAATATTTCTTCTAATACTGTTGTAAATATATTTATATTGAAATTGTATCTCTCCGCTTAGCTATTCTTTTGATGTGTATTTTATTACATTATTCAAGTGTATATTAATGTGTTTGAATATGGTTGTCCAATGCTTACTGAATCAAATGCTTTCATAGACTAAAAAAGTCATACATACTGGCTTTCATATTCACTAAACCAATCTACCTGTTACTGAACAACTCGAAAAAGGTCAGTTGTGATATAATCACTTCTAAGTATTACTTATTCACGTGAGTGATTAGAGTTAAGTTGCTCAGTAATTCTGTCAGTTATTTAATCTGAAAGTATTTAGTTCAACATAGGAAGTAAGTTAACCGATCAGTAGTTTTTTTTCTTGGGTCTTTTGGATTTTTTCAGGAATTTTGTGTTTTTACAAAGTAATAATAGTCCTGTTAATATAATAGCAAGTTCGTCCTTATTATGTTAATATATCGACTAATACCATCTTCATGAGGTGACTTTCCTCTTTTATTTTGATTTCTTTATTGCGTGCATTACTTCGGTTGGAGTTATTAAAGAGAAACGAATAATCATTTTGATTTATATTTATTGATCGTTCATTGTCATTATTCCAATATATATATATTTGCAAAAAACTGTTCCACATTTTTATGATTAATTCTCTATTTTTATTGCTGTTAGCTGTTAATTCACCATTGCTACCTTTAGTTTTTCCAATGATTTATAATTTTCAAGTGTGTGATTGATGAGTTGTTCATTAAATGCTCATATATCCTCTCTAATGCGTTTGTCCAATTCATTTCATTCTATTCTATTATGTTGTATTATATTCTATATAATTTCAATCTTTAGTTATGTTCCTTTTCTAATTTATAAGAGCTCTGTGCATTTAGAAATCTTTTTCATTTTTCCTTTGTGATTGATATACTTGTTGAATAACATTAATTACAGTCTGTTATTATGAGTGATGTAATTTGATTGTTATGTCCTAATCTAACGTGCCCGGTAGCTCAGTTAGTAAAATGCTACGTTTGCATTTTCAATACTCTGGGATCGAATCCTGGTCGGTCGGGAAAGCAAACTCAAATCTGTGTTGTGTGGAGTGGTCGCCTGCACATCTTGAACCACTCGAATACCAAATCAATGATATGATAAAACCAGAAGTGTGAAGTCAGGACAAAAGCCCATTGTACCTTCTTCAAGGAGTAACAAGAACCAAGTATTTTCATCTATTCTATAACATTTTATTGGTCATGTATAAATTGGTAAATCTTTTTTTAAAGATATAATTTGTATACTTTGTATTTTTTTAAAGCTAGTCAAGATGAAATCGATTTCATTTTTGGTACTGTTAGAACCTTTTCAGGTTCATTTTATATTCATATTTTTCTTGTAAACTATAAATTCTACCAGCAAATTCAACCAGACGATTAACCCTTTCAATTCCTGCATTGGTTGCAACTTTTTTCACATAATTAGTATATAAGAATGATTTTTATGTGTGTGCACTCTTTTATGTGTCTCATAGAAGCGTTTTTGTTATTTCTTTGAAACTTGAAACTGGTGCACAAGCTTGAATTATAAGATTTGTACATCTGCTTATTAGTTTAAATTCCATTTTATCTGATATTCCCTCTATTTTTAATATGTATTAGTCCAAGTTTTTGTGAATAAGGAAGCCTTCTCCTCCCTCTACTGTATTATTATTATTATTATTATTATTATTATTATTATTATTATTATTATTATTATTATTATTATTATTATTATTATTATTATTATTATTATTATTATTATTATTATTATTATTATTATTATTATTATTATTATTATTATTATTATTATTATTATTATTATTATTATTATTATTTTTATTTTTCCTGTAATTAAAATATGTCTATGCTTTAGTTTTATTGTGTTTTCTCCTTTCCTCCTTATTTCTCACTTATTTCCTTAATTCTTACTTTCTTATTTCTTATTTCTTTACTTATTTCCTTATCTTCTTATTTCCTATGATGTTCTACTTAACCCTGAACGGTTCGATCATTAGTTCAACTACTTTTCCCTCTTTAGAAAGGGCTCGGCAGTTAAATGTTGCCAGGTTCAATCCCCAGATGTAGCCAGTTACAGGCTGTAGATTCATATCACTCTCTGCCTTCGAGACAACTTGCCCGCTGCTGTAGGATGAGTTCCGATCACCTAATGGGAATAGTGACCGTTGAGTTTCTTGGGTACATTTTTGAGGGGCTGGCAATAATGTACCAAATTTTTGTAACATGGATTGGCAAGACATTTGATTAATGGTGCAAGTTAACACTGCCAGACCCATTTATCATAGCAGCAAAGCAGTGCTTCTCCCATCCACCACCTAGGTCACGCTCTTGTTAGTGCTTTTTAGAGGTTTTGTTCACCATATTATATTATATATATATATATATATATATATATAATATTATATATATATATATATTATAGATTTTTTTATATATATATATATATATATATATATATATATATATATATATATATATTAGGGTGGCCCTTATTTTATAAACTATCCAAAAGTTTTGCTTTCATTCTCCTATCTTGTTTCAATAATAAAAAAAATTTGCAAAATTTTAGCTCAATTGGATAGCTGCAAAGCGACCCTCATCGACCATAAAATTTTGAAATTTTCGCCCGGAAAGTAATTTTTTCAGATAAAAAAAATATTTTTAGTTATTTTATTTGCAAATACTTGTAAGCACTAGTAATTGAAATTAATGCGAGGTCTCATTAATTTAATTACTATGCAAATTTTTTTTCCGATAGCATGTGATTTGCTATTGCTAAGTTAATATGAAAAATCACCAAATGTTTCCCGTGTGAATTATGTTATGCGATTTTTCATTAATATTATTAGATAAACTTATACTATTATTAATAAGATTAATATTATTATTATTATAATTTTATTATTATTATTATTATTATTATTATTATTATTATTATTATTATTATTATTATTATTATTATTATTATTATTATTATTATTATTATTATTATTATTATTATTAGATAAACTTATTTTATGTGCTTCGATTACTTATTTTGTAACCAAATATGATGTCTTTGATGAATGATCTTTCAATTATTGTTTCAGAACTGTTTGTGCTGCTGGTGTAAAGTGACTTTTGTGATGTGTTCTTCCTAGACTTGTAAAATGGCATCAACTTCTTCAGGTAGTTCGTCACACAAGTTAAGAAAAATTTTTATGTCCCTCTTGTTGGCTACATTTCCAATCAAATCGTCGGAGCCAAACTACCTTCGAACCGGCAAGTTTTAAGAGTTTTTTTTCTACAATATAAGAGTTGTAAATATTACAACGAAGGAAAGTGCAGCATTGGTGATTCAAGAAGTTTCCATTTTTTGGCAAAAAGCACAAATTCCTACTAGAAGAACTGACTACTGCGTTGATAAGTTACTCAAACTCTATGATGAATGGAAACGTTTACAGGAAAATTTGACTGGAACAGCAGGCAAGGAAAAAGAAAGCTGAGATCATTTTTTGGAAATTATGGACGATCTCTTTGACATAGCTCATTCAGATGCTTTGGGACAGATGAAAAATGAAGAGGATAAGAATTTCTTAATGCTTCAGCGCTAAAAAGGACGACCGGGCTCCATGGTTGGTGTAGATCAAAAACTAAAACACAAGGAAGAAAGAGCACTGAAGCGCACTGCAATGGAAGCTGCCAGGAAAGAAAAAAAATTAGAGAAGCGAGACACACAGAAATTAAGCACAAATTTAACCTAAACGACTGCCAAGAATTAGTGTTGCACTGGGATGGAAAGCTGCTCCCAGCACTCACAGGTGTTGAAAAGGTTGATAGACTGGCAATAATAGCAACTTTTCAAGGCAAGGAGCAATTGTTGCGAGTCCTTTAAATCCAACATCTTCAGGAAAAGAGCAAGCCATTACTGTTTACCAAGCAGTGGAGAAGTGGGGTATAACCGACAAAATTCAGGCACTTTGCTGTGATACGACAGCAAGCAACACAGGTCGAGTAAATGGTGCCTGTCCAAATCTAGAAAAATTGTTCAATCGTGACCTGTTGTACCTCCCTTGCCGTCATCACATTTTTGAGTTAGTTTTGAGGAGCTGTTTCGACTCACTGATGGGTGCAACTTCTGGTCCAGACATGGCGCTTTTCAAAAGATTTAGAGAAACCTGGACGAAACTCGACAAGAACGTTTACATAACTGGTAGCAATGAAGTGCCTGATGATGTCCGCTCTACCATTCTTGGATTTCTTGAACACCACCTTTCTACGCAGAAACAACAGCGAGATGATTACCGAGAATTGTCGGAGTTAACGATGATCTTTCTTGGCGGCATTCCGAAAAATGGATATCGTTTTGTACACCAGGAGCGGAAATCATGCTAGTGGATGACAAAGGAAATTTATGCATTCAAGATATACCTGTTTCAAGATCAAGTTCAGTTATCTCATAGGGAGAAGAACTCTTTAAGAAGAATATGTATTTTTCTTGCTCGAGTGTACGTTCGAGCCTGGTTTCTGTCATCAGAAGCAATTAAAGCACCTTATCATGATTTCCTATTCATGCGTCAACTGATAAATTATCAGGATATTGATCCAGAAATCAGTAAGGCTGCTGCTGCAAAAAAAAAATCCAACCATCTCTGGTACTTAGTTCCCGAAACTGTGGCTCTATCTTTATTTGATGACAATGTTCCAACAGTGGTTAAGACAAATATGACTCAAATTATGCTGAAAGCAGACAAAGGTGAAGAAGAGGAAGAAAAAAAATCATCTGAAGAGGTACATTCTGCACCAAAATGATTTTTCTTCCTTTACAAAAACATCAATTTTTCGTTTCTTTAACTCCTGATACAAAACTTTTCTTAACGAGATTTTCTATCAGCACCGATTTCCTCGACAAAGACCACCCTTCAACATGGAAGGATGATCCTGGTTACAAAAGTGGAATTGAAAAACTTGAGAAGACAGTTGTTGTGAATGACGTTGCAGAAAGAGGTGTCAAACTCATTCAGGATTACAATAACATTCTCACAAAAGATGAAACTGAGAAACAATTTGTTTTACAGATCGTTGGTAGAAACCGGAAAAAAATACATAACTGCTACTAAATCCTCTCCTACGAAAAAATAATGTTCAATGTTCGTTTGTTCACACTATGTTTTGATTCTATATAAATTATTGCTGTAAATAAAAATGCGTTTCTTTTCTAGAAGTTGCGTGCGTAATTAAAAGAAAAACTAATATTTCTGATATTTCATGCTATAGCTAAGGGCCACCATAATATATATATATATATATATATATATATATATATATATATATATATATATATATATAGTATATATTATATATATACTATAATTATATATATATATATATATATATGGTGGGTATGTGATTACTACAATAGGGCTTACTTTAAAATCACTCTGTAATTTAATCAGGTTTGACGATTGGGAAGTAAAGAGTCCAGTTTTGCGTCATTGTTTATATTTTTCAGACCCTACTTATTATTATTATTATTATTATTATTATTATTATTATTATTATTATTATTATTATTATATATTATTTTATTATTATTATTATTGCACATCAGGATTTAAGAATTACACTAAAACTTTCATTAAGTTTAATGCACTGCCATTACTACTACAACTACTACTAATAATATTTATAAAAGAAATTACACTATAACTTATTCGATATATATATATATATATATATATATATATATATATATATATATATATATATATATATATATATATATATATATATATATAATATATATATATATATATATATATATATATATATATATATGATATATATAATAGAGGGGACAAGGTGAAAAACTTTCAACATTTTTATTTTACATCTAAACGTTTCGGGTTTGGCTTAACCCATCATCAGCACTGTATATTTATTTAATGTAGCAAACTTCATATTGTTGATGATGGTTATTAACAAATCGAACGTTTCAGACCTAAAATAAAAATGTTTGAAAGTTTTTCACTTCGTCTTAATGTTTATTTAAATGTGGGTTCCTTAGGAACAAATCTATCGCTTATATATATATATATATATATATATATATAATATATATTAATATAATATATACTATGTATAGTGAATATATATATATATAATATATATATATATATATATATATATATATATATATATATATATATATATATATATATATATTTATTAAAAAAAAAATATATTCTCTTATATTATATATATATATATATATATATATATATATATATATATATATATATATCCAAGTTTGCCCATACCTTGATAAACAATTCCGTCTCGTTTTTTTTTAATTCGACCTCTCATTCCTGCTGGAAACTTATGCCTGTGTCGAAAAAAGGGAACCCTTTTCAACCCTCAAACTAACGTGTTATTGCTTTAATTTTTCTTATCTTTAAAGTTTTCGAATCTATCCTAAAGAGGGAAAATTTGGGAATAACAATTCTTTTAATCTTATCTCTGGTAGCCAATATGGCTGCTGTAAGAAGCGATCTAATGGTGATCTTACTGATTCTTGGTTCTCTGCCAATCGGAATATTGCTGAATCTCTTGCCATGGCGCTAGACATATCGAAAAGCTTCGATTGAGTCTGGCATAGAGATCTGATTTCCAAGCTTCTCTCTTTCGGGATCGGTCATTCTTTCTGAGTCATTCTCTTTGATTTTCTTTCTGATAGACTATGTTGTAGATAGCCACCGATCATCATTCAGAGTCGTGTTCCTTAAGGTTTTTTTCTATCCCCAAAACCCTTTCTATTTTTTGTTAATTATCTCGTTGAAACTTCGTCACCTATCCACTTCTATGCAGACTTCATCCTTCATTACTCCTTTCATCTTGAAAGACGTCCTCCCAAAAACAATTAGCTTGCGATGGGAGGGCAGCCTTGGAGCAGCCAACTTCTGAGATTTCTCGATTTTCTAACTGGGGCATTGAGAAAAATGTTGTTTTCAATGCCTTAAATACTTAGTTTCTTTATCATTGCACTCGACAATCTTCCACATAACTACTATTTCGGAGAAGATATAGTAGTTATGTGGAAGATACACAACTCAAAAATTCGCCTGTCCTTAATATTCTTGGTGTTTCTATTTCTCTTGACCTAATTGGTAGGATCACATTACTTCTCTCTCTCTCTCTCTCTCTCTCTCTCTCTCTCTCTCTCTCTCTCTCTCTCTCTCTCTCTCTCTCTCTCTCTCTCTCTCTCTCTTTTGGAAGGATCACATTACTTTTCTTTCTAAACTAGCTTCTAAGAGGTTGAGTATTCTGAGGTACCTTCAAAATCTCTTCATCCCATCCTAATTGCTTGCTCTTTATGGAGGTGTCGTTAGCTCCTTATGGAGTTTGCATAACACATCTGGGGTGGTTCCATTCACACAGTTCTCCTTAAAAAGGTGGAGTCAAAAGCTTTTCTTCTTATCAACTCTCCTGCTCTCACTATCTCCAGTGTCTCTACCTAACCTAACCTAACCTGAATTGTTGCCTCACACTTTTAAATCTATCGCTATTACAAAGGACTCTCCAATCGCCTACCCCCCTCCAATGAGAAAGACTCGTGGAAATTTCCCCCCCCCCCCAACTCTGGTGGAATTTTGCAGGCCTCTGGTCTTTGCCCACCAGAGGAAACATAAAAAAATATTACTCCTGGTCTTGAACGAAGATGGGGGAAGGGGTTGATTAGGGGTCTGGATTGTGATTTTAAAATCTACACAAGAAGTTGTCAAGAATTTGAAAAGAAAAAATAATATTGGTTTTTAACCTCTTAATAAAATGATTATCTTAAAAATTAAACTCAAATACTTTACGAAAACTAAACTCTCGTATAGGAAACTTTTACACTTATTCCAGCAGAAAGTTTCTTCAGAGATAGTAAGTACGATTATTAAAAAACAATTACAAAAATTAGTAAATACTTTTAGAAAATGAGATTCATGCAATGATAGTTTACTGTTTAATTTAGGGGCACTAGACCAAATAAATGTTCGACAAGGAAAATGATTGACACAACATCAAAAAAAATTCCCGTACAGCCCGCCTCGGGCCTTCTGTTAGGTTAGGTTAGGTTAGGTTAGGTTAGGTTAGGTCAGGTTAGGTTAAGTTAGGTAAGATTAAGTTTTGTTGAATTCGTTAGAGAAACTCTAAATAACCAGTTTTATTTTTACAAATGTTGACCATTTGAATGTCGATCATTTTCCTTTCGACCATTTGAATGTCGATCCTTTTTCCTGGTCGACCATTTTCCGGTCGACCATTTTTCCTTTCCGACCATTTGAATGTCGATATATTTTCCCTTTCGACCATCTTGAATGTTGATCACCATTTCCTTTCGAACTTTTGAATGTCGATCATGTAGAAAATCTACATAACCAGTTTTATTTTTACAAATGTTGACCATTTGAATGTCGATCATTTTCCTTTCGACCATTTGAATGTCGATCATTTTCCTTTCGACCATTTGAATGTCGATCATTTTCCTTTCGACCATTTGAATGTCGATCCTTTTCCTTTCGACCATTTGAATGTCGATCATTTTCCTTTCGACCATTTGAATGTCGATCATTTTCCTTTCGACCATTTGAATGTCGATCATTTTCCTTTCGACCATTTGAATGTCGATCATTTTCCTTTCGACCAATTGAATGTCGATCCTTTTCCTTTCGACCATTTGAATGTCGATCATTTTCCTTTCGACCATTTGAATGTCGATCATTTTCCTTTCGACCATTTGAATGTCGATCATTTTCCTTTCGACCATTTGAATGTCAATCATTTTCCTTTCGACTATTTGAATGTCGATCATTTTCCTTTCGACCATTTGAATGTCGATCATTTTCCTTTCGACCCTTTGAATGTCGATCATTTTTTTTCGACCATTTGAATGTTGATCCTTTTCCTTTCGACCATTTGAATGTCGAT
>JABUQX010049979.1:42500-45000 GCA_015478945.1 Trachelipus rathkii
TTCAATCTTAATTCAAAGAACATCCGTATTTTCATCCATGAAAAAGTTTTATACGTCCATATACACAAGTTAAATTAATGATTGTTAATAATCAGCAAAGTTTTCACTCGATCCGTATACAGCAACAAATCAGCGTATAATCATGGAATATTTGAGAAATTAAAATTGCAGAATATTTCGCAAACTTAATTTAAAACTTTGGAACTCAAGATATAATCATTTCAATTCATCATCATTTTATTGACACACTTTTTAATTTGCCCAATTATCGATTGAAGGAAAGTAAATCAAGTTTTTACAAATCAGAAGGCAAGTCTAAAATCACATACTAATTAACGGTGAAGACAAGTTATATATATATATATATATATATATATATATATATATATATATATATATATATATATATATATATATTCTATATATATATATATATATATATATATATAATATATATATATATATAATATATATATATATAATATATATATATAATATATATATATAATACTCATATATATATAATATATATATAATATATATATATAATATATATAACCATATATATATATATATAATGTATATATATATGCTTGTATAGCACATCCTTAATATATATATATATATATATATATATATATATATATATATATATATATATATATATATATATATATATATATATATATATATATATTAAGCTGGGTTGAATTTTGGTGGGATAACCAAACATGGTCAAATTGGTGCTCCTTGGCTTCCCTGTAGTGGGACAAAAAATCATTTTGCATTTACTCAATGTCTAGGGGGCCCAACTTTAGTTTTTTTAAAAGGGTTTTGACATCGTTTTTTACTATTTTTAAGTTATGAATTTTATATGCTTTGTTCTTCAAAATTTGGTTTTAATACTAATTGAGAGCTATTTCTGTCTCATTTCAGATCCAGACTATTCGACGTTTGAGATAAGTCCTGTGGGTGCAGTGTTTATTACTATTATTGCAAGACGTATCATGGCATGTGCAACAAGGCATAAAGACAGGCATGCAATATTCGGTTATCCACAACCACTTGTCGAAAATCAGCTACCACTGGCTGAGGATGTTTTTAGAGCCTACAAGTTCCATCAAGTAGTCAACAAAGATGCCAGTGTTACTCATCTAGCAAAGTTAGTGGCAACAGAAGTTAAAGGCATATACAATAAAGCAGGCATTCCAACAATAGAATTTGAAAGTGTTATAGTGAAAGTGAAGAGACTAATAGTGAATGTCAATGATTTGATGAAATATTCAAGAAATAAACAATCTTCTCTAACATATCAAGATAAAATAAAATCATTTTCTCGTCTCTTCGACATTAGAGCGTGCAAGTGTGTTCATAATGGTATAGTTGAACGTAATCAATGTCAATGTCCCAATGAAAAGAAAATACCTGTATTGGAATGGCAATTTTGGCTTGATCAAAACACTTCAAGACGCATGATAATAGGAAAGGTGGACAAGGAAAGAACAGAGAAAAACATGAAACTTCAGGAAAGGAAAAGGAAACGGTTGACATTTGAAAGTAAGATGAGACACAAAGATACGCAAAAATGTGTAAGTTCAGTTGAATTATCAGGCAGTGAGAGTGATGTGCTAGAAGAATCATTTTCCTTAGAATCAGAAGAAATGGAAGAATGTCACCCTCAAAATAGAAACCAGTATCCTGAGTTGTGTAAAGCATTAGAGAGGACAAATGTGAGCAATAGAGATGCATGTCTCATAGTTAATGCTGCCCTCAAGGACCTCGGACTTCTGTCACCAAAAAACGTTGTTGATCCAAGTAAGTTACAACGCCAAAGAAAATACTGGAGAGACAAACAGTCAGAGGAGCATTTGCTGCAACACAGATGTATGGTCTGCATTGGTTTCGATGGAAAAATTCTCCTACCAAAGTATCCGTGTCATTCGGTCGATGTTGAAAGAAATGTCAAAGATGTTTCCGCTGTTTCTAGTAGGGTCGTTGGTCATACTTCTCGACATGGTGCAATACTACAAACCAAACATTCTCGAATCGAAATACCTTCAGTACAGACAAAATCTGATTTTCTATGAGATTTTGTACTATGCAGGTTGTTTAGCATGTAAGAATGTAAGGATATTTAAGCTATACTGTATATCTGGCTATATATATATTTTTGTTTTTAAATAAAAAGATTCAAGGTAAAGTTGGGGTATGAAAACAAATCTTGAAGAACTTACTTTTAACACATTTCAGTTTGTATCTGAAGTGAGCACCAAAATAAAGTTGTTTCAAATCTGCACTACAACTTTTGTGTTTCAACGGCAACATATAACATATATATATATATATATATATATACTTCTGCCCCTGACTATATATACTATATATAATATATAACTTATATATATATATATATATATATATATACTTTACCTGCTCATATATATATATATATATATATATATATATATATATATATAGGCACTACTCCTTTAAAAGGATG
>JABUQX010049979.1:57500-60000 GCA_015478945.1 Trachelipus rathkii
GACAATAGACATCCGCAGGACAAAGCGCGGATGCGGATCTTTAATAATGTGCGGATGCGGATGTTACCTGCATCACTATATATATATATATATATATTATAATATATATATATAAAAAATATATATATATATATATATATATATATATATATATATATATATATATATATATATATATATATAATATATTATATATATATATATATATATATATATATATATATATATATCCTTCGGTGGGCAAGGGCCTGATAACTACCAAATTCTACAAGAGTTAGGGAGACCAGAATCCGAGGCTAAATCAAAGGACAACTCCGATGCACGGCGTTTCAATGTATACGAGTTGAAGGAAGTGTGTTCCAATCTTTACCAGTGTAATACATGTACGATTGAGGATAGTGGTTAAGTCAGGGGTCAGGGGTCAGGGGTCAGGGGTCAGGGGTCAGAGAGTCAGAGAGAGACAGCATGAGTCTGAGTGGGAAGACGACTCGCACGACCTCTCCTTCTATGATGGGCAAAGCCCAATGGCTTACTTAAACCCACCAGAGTTAATAGAAATTTCAAGTCCGGATCAAGTTCAAAGAACGACATGCCCCGATACCAGGCATTTGAAATTGTGACAGTCAAAGGTAGTTGTTAAAATATATAAAGGAAATGTGTTCCAGACTTTACCAGTAGAGTAAATGTAAGATTGATCATAATAATAATAATAATAATAATAATAATAATAATAATAATAACACTACTACTACTACTACTACTAATAATAATCTTCTTCTTCTTCTTCTTCTTCTTCTTCTTCTTCTTCTTCTTCTTCTTCTTCTTCTTCTTCTTCTTCTTCTTCTTCTTCTTCTCTTCTTCTTCTTCTTCTTCTTCTTCTTCTTC
This sequence comes from Trachelipus rathkii, assembly GCA_015478945.1. Classification (NCBI taxonomy): domain Eukaryota; kingdom Metazoa; phylum Arthropoda; class Malacostraca; order Isopoda; family Trachelipodidae; genus Trachelipus; species Trachelipus rathkii. The sequence goes on from JABUQX010049979.1 coordinate 58,386, forward strand.
TTCTTCTTCTTCTTCTTCTTCTTCTTCTTCTTCTTCTTCTTCTTCTTCTTCTTCTTCTTCTTCTTCTTCTTCTTCTTCTTCTTCTTCTTCTTCTTCTTCTTCTTCTTCTTCTTCTTCTTCTTCTTCTTCTTCTTATTATTATTATTATTATTATTATTATTATTATTAATATTATTATTAATATTATTATTAATATTATTATTAATATTATTATTAATATTATTGTTAATATTATTATTATTATTATTATTATTATTATTATTATTATTATTATTATTATATTATTATTATTTTATTATTATGTATATATTTATTATTATTTTTTTATTTTATTTATCATTATTATGATTATTATAATTATTATGATTATTATTATTATTATTATTATTATTATTATTATTATTATTATTATTATTATTATTATTATTATTATTATTTCTTTTTCAGATGAGCATCCAGCAGCGATCCATCACAAAAACGGAACTTCATCAGCTGTTTTTGTCGGAATGTTTTATAAAAAAGAAAACATCAAACTCTTTTATTTTCTACTTGTAAATTTAACTCATAATATTTATTTTTTGTTTTTATCGTTTGCTCATTTTGGCGCGCCAGATTTAAGACTGAGCAAATTTGGAGGGAAAATACGACGGTTGAGTGCTTTGCAGTGTTGAGAGAGAAATTAACGAACGAAATCAAAATTAATAAACACTTTTGTGTTAAAAAATATATATAAACTTTTCTAAATTTTATTTTTGATGTGTGTTCTAAGTATTTAATTATGTAAATACTATATAAATATATATATATATATATAATATTATATAAATATATATATATATATATGTATATATATATAATATTATATATATATATATATAATATATTATATATATATATATTATATAATATATATATAATATATATATATATATATATATATTATAATATAATATTATAATTATATTATATATATATATATATATATATATATATATATATATATATATATATATATATATATATATATATATATATATATATATATATATACTATATATATATATATATATATAGTTATATATATATATATATAATATAATATATTCTCGTCAAAAAATAACAGCACACTAGGGTAAATGGCCCCTCGCAAGGAACGGGAGAAGGCCCCTAACCCATAGACACCCACACCAACACAGACGATCAACATCAGTTAACTAATTGTAAATACCCCGCAGAGAACTCGCTGCAGTATTTTGGCCGTCACCGCGATAAATTTAGGAAAACATAAACCACGTAACTAGACTAGTGGGGGTAGGTTATGGCGGGGGTATAATCGAACTAGGGATCATTAACGTACTAAGCGACTCCGATAAACATGGAGGATAGTGCGTCAACTGTCAAGAGATCAGTGCGTGCAGATAACAACACTCCACGCCGAAGGACACGGGTACCGGGCACTCGGTCGACGGTTCGTTGTAGCGCACGCAACGATTGCACGGGTGGTCCACTGGTACCAGGAAACCCTGACACATGATCGCCGACGAGGACAAAGTAGGCCCAGGGCCACGACACCCGTGGAAGACCGATTTATACGTCTGCGTGCATTACTTACGAG
>JABUQX010049979.1:67500-68569 GCA_015478945.1 Trachelipus rathkii
ATATATATATATAAGTTAGGACAGGTTACATAGATTTAAATAAATAATTATGATTTGCTTTGAAGGTCTTATATTGCAAATCAAGTTTTCTTTTCACTTTTATTAAATAAAACTGTTAGTTTCATTTTCTCTAGAAAACGTTAGATATCATTAGTAGCGGTTTAAGCATGGCTTAATTCGTCATAGGCTTCCTGTTGTATTGCTGCCGAAAACAATTTATGTACTTTGTGACAACCAGGGTTGTGGAGTCGGTTCAAAAATTTTCCGACTCCAACTCCACCCTCTTGAAAATTACCGACTCCAACTCCGACTCCGACTCCGACTCCGACCTCTTGAAAATTACCGACTCAGACTCCACTCTTTTGAAAATTATCGACTCCGACTCCGACTCCACCCTTTTGAAAATTACCCACTTTGACTCCGACTCCACCCTCTTCAAAATTACCGACTCCGACTCCACCCTTTTCAAAATTGCCGACTCCGACTCCGACTCCACTCTCTTCAAAACTACCGACTCCCCGACTCCGCGACTCCGACTCCACAACCCTGGTGACAAAACACGCTAAATTCGTTTCTTATATATATATATATATATATATATATATATATATATATATATATATATATATATAATATATATATATACTATATATAAATTCTTTTTTTTTTTTTTATATATATATATATATATATATATATATATATTATAAATTTGGCAACTGTAGTTCTCTTTTAAATTTGACAACGGTTTTCATAGGTATAACAGCAAATCGATTTATTTTCCTAAAAAAGCGATTTTTTAAGAATCTGTTAAACTCAATTATTACTAATAAATATTTCCGTGAAACATATAATAAACAGAAACACATAATAAACAGAAGCACATAATAAACTAATTTACACAAAAAAAATTGAAATAACACACTGCAAGAGTCACTCAAACTCGCGTTCATGGGAGCATCCCGTGACTGGAGACATAATTAATAATATTTATGAGTGTTTGCAAATGTACGACATTTGAAAAAAATAGTTAAATTACATAATACAATTTCTGAAGAAAATCATGTAT
>JABUQX010049980.1:0-22500 GCA_015478945.1 Trachelipus rathkii
AAAAGAGAGAGATTATATATATATAGTATATGTATATATATTAATATATTATTATATATATATATAATATATATATATAATATATATATATATATATATAATAATATAATATTATATAATATATATTAATATATAGATTATATTATTATAGTATATTATATATTATAATATATATTAATATATAATATACTATATATATATATATTAATTCTATATATATATATATATATAATAATAATATAATATATATATATATATTATATATATATATAGTATATATTAATAATATATATAATATATAGTATTAATATATATATTATATATATATAATATAATCTTTATATTATATATATATTATATATATAATAATATATATATATATAATATATATAATATATATATTAATAATTAATATATTATATATATATTAATTATATATATATATGTGTGTGTGTTGTGATGTAGCAGATACCTTTATTAAAAACCGACAAGTTTTAAACAAAGACTAATATATTGTTAATATAGACTATATGTCAACGATAGTACACGCAATATTAACATCACTCCTATAACAAAAATTTAGAAAATAGTGACTGTTACTGAGACCATACTCTCATCGCATTAAAATTGTTTAATTCGTAAAGTAATCTCTATTACATTTAGCGACGAGTATAGTCGAAATTACTATACATTATTAAGGAGACTTTTAACTGTAGTGTAATATATTATATCGCGCATTGGAGTCGCTGCGACACCTAAAGTCTTTAGAATAGAGTATAAGCTAGTATAGAGTGTAATTAGATGGAACTGCTTAGCTTCACTATATGTTCAGGACAAGTTCGTAGACTAAATAGCCGGAGCATAGATAATTTTGAAGGCGAGAGGAATTGCTATATTCATATGATCGAAGGTAGAGGAAACTATCGAAATTTTGTGTCGAACAAAGGACAGACAAAATTTAGCATTGCCTGTGAATGTGTTAGGAACAAGATAGTTTATGTCATGCTTTCACCTTTCCTTTTAGTAAAGTGTATTTTGTTATATATCATGATTACCTGTCTTGTGTGTAATAGAGCTCGTAGAGCGCGCTATAGTTAGAGAAAGCGCGGTCGCTAATAAAGAGGGTTCTTGAATGTACAGTAATGTAGTATAAAGTACACGGAACTTCGTTTCGTAATTAGTATTGGAGAACTGCGTGATCGTATACTCTGCGTAAGAGTTTGCGTAAGTGACGTATCTCTGAGTGAGACTAAGATGTATATGCTACTAGCATATGAGTATATACTTTATTTGAACTAACAAGGATATATTCCATATAACTACTCATATTAACTTTATACATTAGGTATTTATGACATTGAGGTTCGACACTCCTAATACTTTGATATTAATCATGACTTGGAGGAATAAAGAGGAAATAAGTACTATATTGTTACATACACAATTAAGAACTAAAATCAAATAACTGTAATTTATATGATAAGTAGATACAGGAAGCTATAAGTTTAGGTAAGTGTAAAGAAGGAAACTACGAATAACTTGTGTCGTAAAACAAAGGACAGACAGTAAATCGCAAAGTGAAGTGGTTGGACAATAAGACCTGTATTATCAAATTATATATTAGTTGTTCTAAATCCAGTGCGGTTGGTGATGGATCATGATATATGAGTAAATTATAATGTCCTGTGATTGGACTTCATAATAGTATAGTATATTATTCTTATTAGTCATACTTCAAGCTAATAGTGTTATCATCTTTATGAAACCTAACAAGATATATTCTCAACACAGAACTATATTAGGTATTATGACAATGGGTTATATCGCTCTCCCCTACCTTATTTGAATAACTATTGATCTTTGGAGGAAAGAGGAATGCTTAATATGTATTACTTCGGAATCAATTAGATACTCACTAAAATTCGACTAGAATATTAAAGGCAGACTGATAGGTAAAGTTCGTGATAGTGTAGTAAGGAAACTACGATACTTGTGTACGTAAATCACAAAAGTTATAGACTACTAGCATATCGCTAGTATAAAGGGGTTTGGAACAATAAAGTATCTGTAAAATGTTATGTTTCAAAATTATAAGTCGAAGGTGATGGATCCTAGTATAGTGATAAATGCCATCGATGGTACTTAGCTTAATAAATGGTAAAATAAATATATCGAATGCACTGCCCTTTGCCACTTCTGGTATAATGAGTCACTCAGTATAAATATACTAAAATCTTGGGGAGCGTACGTGGCCGTAATTTGTGGTTCCGAAACATAATAATTGAATTGCACAGGACACCGGAATCTGTTACACTCAAAGATAGTGAGAGTGCTAACAAGTATGAGATAGCGAATACTGTATTATTTTTTTCACGTCTTTGATAGGGATACTTTGTAGGTAGTTTAATGTCTGTGAAACAAGCTTGTGCGTTGATACTAAAATATCGTAGCCGTTGTAAACTGCTTCATATATAAGGGTAAAAGTCTACTTTAGTTCATTGAGAGATTTATGAGAACATGCTCATAGGCGACTTTATTGGGAGCCTTATTCTGTTGGCGAATCTTAGACGAGTATGTGAATCGTGAAAGAGCTAAAATAGAAAAAGAAATGTGAGTGAAGAACACGATCTTCGTAAGGAGATTCCCCATCACAAGATTAACTAGAAAAAAAAGGAAAAAAGTTACATGGCTTAGCTTAGTTGTCAAGACTAGGTTAACCTCGCTATCTCATGTTCTGGGTACAAACGAGGCGTAATGAAAGAAGTGTATCATGCACCTCTTAGTTGATAGAGCAATTATGATTTAGAGAGGATGACTCAAAGAGGTAATAAGCTGTTATGAGTTGAACATGCCTGCAAATAAATACAAGAATGATAGAATGCGCGAAGTAAAGTGGAAAATGATTAATATTATTATAGTTGTTATTACTAAAGTAGTTGATTTCTTGTTAATCTCGTTTTCAATCCAGGTAAATATTTTTAATGATAATATTTGGAATTAAATTATCGACCACACCTTAATTGCTTTGAATAAGCCCTTCCATACCGCTTAATGGTCTATCTTCCAATTAAGTATCGCATCATAGTTATTATAATATATATTATATATATATATTAATATATTAATATTATAATATAAATATTATATAATAATTATCTATATATATAATAATATATTTATATATTAATATATATTATATATATATATATTATTATACTATAATATATTAAATATATATTATATTAATATATATATTATATATATTATATATATTTATAATAATATTATATATTAAATATTAATATATAATATAATATATATATATATATATATAATATATATATTAATATATATTAATAAATATATTATTATATATACTATATATAATATATATATATATATAGATATATATATATATATATATTTATAATATATATTATATATATATATATATATATTAATTATATATTATAATATATATATATATTATATTATATATTATATATTTAATATATAGATTTAATATATATATAATATATGTATATATATAATATATTTATATATATATATATATTATATATTATATATTAATATATATATATATATATTATATATTATATATTATATTAATTATATATATATATTCTATATATCTAATTACTAAAAGTCTAAATTTGATATGAAAAATGGAATTTATAGTCAGTTTTATTTGTTTACGTATACTAGATATACTTAACTCTGTGTAAGATGCCCGATTATGGGACTATCACCTATATATAATTATAATATAATATATATATATATATATATAACTATATATATATAACATACTATATACTCACTAACAATAATCGCTATTAATTAGATAGGTCTAATGAAAGATATTAAATAACGGAAAATTTTTTTATTTTATTAATGCGGAATCCACTGTACACTAGTAATAATAATTAATGTATTAATTAATATGTAATATATTAAATAATATATATATATAATAGGTGAAATATTGTGTTTAAATAATGATAAATCATGAAATATCACTATATCTGAATCTGAATATTTTTAGATGATAATTAAATACTCTAAGTTTCTTATATTCATCGACTAATATTTCATGTTAGATATTTTTTATCACATATGAGTAGTTAGGCTATGATCTGGAGAAGAACATCAATAGGAGTGGGCGAGAGGACTAGAGAGAGGTCTACAAGGCAGTGGGATATCCTTCGATGACTAATGCGAGTAAGCGCGATCACGGAGCATACACACAATGATTAAAGAGAGTCGTACCTATGTTGTAATGATTAATGCCATATTTGAAGAGTAATAAAGTGTGCTATATTTGGTAAACGAGTGAAGGTAGAGGAAGTGATCAGACACGCAGATGGAGAATATCTTCCAATAATAAAACTATCTAGATTTTGAAATAAAAGTAGCTTAAATATTTATAAACCTAAAGCTGAATAGTAACTTATCTTCGTATATTGATACTCCATCTAAAAATATAAGAAAACGCTATATCAAAAAATCGAGGTAATTAAATATAATATATTCAAAACAAAAATGGACTAAATTATAGAAATGTTATTTAAATGGTTAAGTTATATAAAGTACCATGATCTTTAGATATTATTTAGAATGAAGGTCAAAATACTAAATATTATAGACTATCTATAATAAATAGTAGTAATCAGACTAGAATATATATCAGAAAATAAACATTAAAATGTAAATATAATATATATATAATAATAAGAGAATATGAATTTCCTACAGTTAAAGTAATCATGCTATTATATATATTATAATTAATAAATTTGATAAAATAATAGTAATGCTGTTGTCCGTTAACTATAAGCCACTCAAAAGGCTCATCTTAATGGACGAGATGAACTATGCCACTGTAAATTATTTTAAATAATCTACTTTAAGAATAGATACTTAAAAGTTGATGAAAAACATAAATCACATGTTGATTTACTTATTTATAATAATCTAGATGTAAAAATACAACATTATTTACTATGAATTGAAAAGATTAATTGAGTTCCATTTATATATAAGTAATGCATGATAAATAAAACTTATCGCATGTCGATTTTGTATTACAAATAGTTTATTATATAATAAAAAGAATTATAGATATTTCTAATTTTACACAACTAGATATGTAGAGAAATTCATAAACGTGATGAAATGGTAACTTAAGCTGTACAGGTCTAAAGTTACAATTATAAATCGTATTATAATGAAATAAACAATATCTAGTAATACATCACTATATACATATTATTGTTTATTTAATGTAAACATAGATATTTTGAAATGACACCTTTTTACAAAATATAAAATAACATACGAGTCAACCACTATATACCCTAATGGATATATCCCTAAATACCATTATAACTACATAGAAATAGGTCAACCAACCAGATGGTCTTGGTTATATATAATTATATATTATATATATATATAATATATATCACGAATATTAAGTGACATATCGATGATATTCAATAAATTATGAAATTATATATGAAGGTAAATAGAAGCATCTATAAATCGATTTGTAAAGAATATTTATAAATTTCCGAAATTATACAAAAAGGATTTATAAATTACTTAAATAAAAAATAAACACTATATATATCACCCATTCAGAACTCATAACTTATCAGAAAGAAAATACTTTGGAATCTGAATAATTGCTAATTAATAATTATATTTATATATATATATAACACTTGTATATGTATAGTAATTGTAAAGAATTATTACCACCATCAGATTTAAAAGTATATGAATGAAAGGCGGAAAACCATTTTAACATAGAATAGAGAGTAGATGGTAAGTTGTTTATTAAATAGATTTAATTTACAAATTCTAGAAATCCCTACATTATCCCGATAATAATGCATAATTATCTATATTATACTTAAATATAAGTAATGCTCATTAATTAATTATTATAAAGAGTGTATAATGAAAATATTGGTGTGGGTTCGCTTTATTCATTTTCCTAAATCAGGATAGAAGTTATATATATAATAGTTTCAGTCAGATTTATAAAAGTTGATGAAGGAAATAATCTCTAATTCAAGTATAATTGAGGAGTTTGAGGTTTCCTCGATATAGTTTTATATAGAATTTATGCTCATAAATTATCAGTCCTAATACTTATAGCTTTCATTATTTCACCTTTTCATTATGAATACAATATGAGAATAAGAATTTATACAAATATTCTCATCTTAAAATACAAATTATTAGAAAGAATATAAAACGATAAAGGAATTTATCCATCGACTGGGATGGATGATATATTAGTCAATAAATTAATTTGAAATGAAAAATTATGATAAAATAAATAAAGAGAAAATTTTTATTTTATATAATTTTGAATAATAAAGATATATATAAAAAGATTTCTATAATCAAATATGCGCTATTCCACTTGAAAACAAAATATATATGTATATATAAATAATACCATACTTAAAGAATGTACTAGCCCACTGTAAAATAAAGGTCATATTAATATTCTTGAGAATCCTAATCAAGATTATTATATTAGACGCATGTGCAGAAGACTCTGGATTAGGTAACAACTTGTTTAGCATATATATGACTTATATCTCTACGTCTATTTCTTAGCACTCACTACGTCATCCCAACGTGGATAACTGTTCGTTCTTTGATAGTAATTTTCCCCGCTAAATAGGATGAAAACGTACAATTAATTTTTAACAAGAAACGAAAGTACATGTATAGTAATTTTAGTTAAGAAAATGTCGTGATATCCATAGATATATGATAGGCAGATTAACTACGAGAGGATTTCAGAGTGAGACAGAATCATAACAGGTGCATGACTGATCTATCGACAGTTATTGTGAAGCGACATTAGGATTCAATACCAGATCAAGTTTCACGTTGCAGGATAGTAAAAAAATTCAAGATATACAACACTCAATATAGTTATATCACTTTCAGAAGTTTTTTTTTCCTTAAACATTTTTATATTTTTTAAAAATGCGAATAATTTGTATGACTGGGCAATGTCTCAGTAATTTTCGACATGAAAAACTTTGTTTTTAAATGTGTAATAAACATAGCAATTCCAACGATATTTGAGTGTTAGTACGAGATAAGTATATCTAAAGAAAACTAATGTGATTCACTCATATATAGAAGTATAAGTTATTTAGCATAACAGTTACCGACTCGAAAATATGAGCTTTCATGCGATTAAATATCACATGACTACGGATTTAAGTACCTTAGCAAAAGCAGAAATTAGGTATGAGTAATGTATTGTATAATGATTTCCTAATACAGACACCCGGAGGAGTACATCTCTGATAATATAATCGAAGGAATTTGAAGTTATATCATTAGATTATCACAATTCTAGAGAAATTATCATATATATAATGTGTTAATGAATATTTTAGAGCACCCGAGCGGATAAAATAACAAATAGAATTATTTTACATGAACTTGGTTGTATACTCAGGATGTGAAATTGAACTGATAGTTCAGATAGTTGCATTTTGATTCCTTAAGAAACGGCTAAGAAGACGAGGAAAAGGTAATGCGAAGACATGTAAGTATGTTGATGACATATGATAGTATTACTCTATTAAATATATGTAAGAGAGTTATTGAGCTAATCTCTCTATTTAGGTCTATCAGAGCAAACGTGAAAGAAAACATAGATAACAGATCGAGTATGAGTTTGACTGTACGAACTAGTAGTAATAAAATGTAAGAGTTAATTGGCTATATATCATAGTATTAAGTAAGTAGATAACTAATCATATATCTTTAAGTTGAATCGTTTAATTAAGGTATTATTGCTACAGAATATATAAACTTAACTTCAAGCAGTCTCATCAATGCGCGGGGGAAAGAGAATAGTCTGATTATCCAACAGTAGGCAAATACGTTGTGTATGTATTCTCGATCACTCCTCATTTATAAATGTAATTGAGAGATTACTATGCTTATAGAGGTTAAGTACACAACCTTTATAATGTACGAAAAATTTATCATTATTGTTCCACTCAATCGACAATTGGTAGAAAAAAACATATATATGTGTAAATATATCTTACGAAACAAATGTCAAATAAAATATGTTATTTTGAGTATAACTCAGGAATACAACAGATTAATCACGATATATGAGGATGAAAACTAGTATATTTCACAGCAACTCGTTGACTGATAAAAAGAAAGTCGAGTAATAGTAGATATAATTTATTATATCTACAAGATATGAAAAAGAATATAAAACTGTTTCTGACGCTACATGTGAGATAAGTCTCACGCACAAGAGCATAATATTTATAATCAGCAACTAACAGTAAGAACGGATTATTTAGAGCTACAAATGAAAGTATCGAATTCATGTTCTGAGTATATAACTCGATAACATAGTAATTTGTGAGGCACTAAGCAGCAAAATTATAACATTGTCATATTTTATCTAAAATATATTATATTAAAAACATTAGAAAATATAAAAGAAATTAAAAAAGCCAAGGGAGTAAAGAAAAGCGTTATCAATCAAATAAGCGATTAACATTGATGACTATAAAAAAGTATAATTTAAGAATAGAAGTATATTGATGGAGAAAAATAGGAAATAATATTAATCTATATAGAATGTTAAATTTTGCATAATAATCGCAATTTTAGATGTTAAAGAAAAGAACATAATAAAAGAGAAGTAAAGATTGTACTGCCTTCTTTGGATTGGAACCCTAAATTTAATACGGAAGTAAAAGGCATGAAGTGTTTACCACACAAGTTAATAAAATAGCCTTATCGAGAAATGATAAAAGATGATTATATTCACTTGTAATAACACATATAATTGAGACAACAATACACGCTTTAGGGATAGCTTTTATACGGCTGGACTAATAAGTCTAGTTGGCGACACCAACCCGAAATCTTATAATCATGATATGTGGTCAAAGAAAAGGTTGTAAAGATGTAAGAAAAGAGAGCACCAAAAAATCTAACAATATTCGCATCTGTTAGTGTTGTCAGCTATCAAGATATCTACGAAAAGAATCACACAAACATCGTACCACAACACCGAGTATTGCATATAATCGTGTAACGTTTTTAGGAAAGTTTAAAATGTTGTTAGAATAAGACATTACAAAATAGAGAAATTATTAGTCACTATTAGTAGATGTTAGTTAGATATAGGTATTACAGAAAAAACAAACTAAATAATCATTATATAAGTATTACGAGGAGTATATGAAATGTTTAAGACGTTCACTATGCTATCACGTGGGAGAAAAGAAGAGAGAGCGGATGTACTAGTAATGTTGATAAGTTGAGATTATAGTAGAAACCCATACAATACACATCGTTTTATTATCATTAATTCACTTTTACTTCTACAATGAATATTGAGGAGAATAAATAATGGGAAAAAACATTTCTAGAGGTCACCACATCTGTGATAGAGATGAGTCGAAGCAGTTAAGACAATAGAAATCGGATAGACAGCGATTGCTCATTCTATTACCTTAAATATACTAGGTGTCATGAATTCTACCATTATTCGTCCACCGATTTTTTAATGGGTTTGTACGGGTATGCCTTGTAGAAACAGAATTTAGCTATACAAGAACTGCGACCCGTAATTGAGATCGCTTCTAAGTCGTATAGATTATCTGTCAAGTAATACTCTCCGGTTTCTCTGGGAAAATCTTCACAACCGTCAGAAGTCTAGGCATTATTTAGGGAATCTGCGATTACTTGAAAAACAAGGTAGTACTACATCAAAACATTTATGCGAATGTTCTTTCTTTGAATCTCACTTAGGTGTACGAACAAGGTACGTGAGCGTAGATAGTCGATTTCATTTTATTAGAATATACTATACCTAAAACAATCACATATCAGAAATCATCAAAAATATAATAGAGAAAATATTATGAAGATTTCGTCTTACGAAATTTATTTAGACTAAACTTAATATAATATAGCTAAGTAAAAATTTATTATTTTAGTGTATTTGAGAATATCACTATATCATTGATGATTATAAAATTCAAAAAGTAAGCCTCTGAAGATTATTATATATCAAATAGAGGTATATATAAGACATATAAATAAATACTAACTTCATCTATTTATTATTTAGTCAAAACATTTTTAACTTCCTCGTTCATACAAATCTGATCCAATGTAATATGTATTTATAAGATCATATTATTTCGTCTTTAAAAGATGTATGTTAATTATTATTTTAAAAGAAGTTAATGGAAGGTCTGACGTTGGATGATTTTCCTATCGAATTATCTTTGAAACTGCTTTTGGTTAACAATAGAACCATTTGTAATAACATTTGTATATAATATATAATAATAAAATATGAATATCAGGAGAAGGAAGATTATACTGACTATATAAATATTAGTATTTTAACTCTATCCCTTCTAACTGCTGATAAATTTTTTCTGCTTAAAATATCTACCGTAATATCTTATAATACAATCGATCAGTTCCATTTTTTCATTTAGCATTAGTAAAAATGCTATAAATCATTTCTACCCTATTGAAAATAAAATATAAATTAATGAATTCAGATAGATTTTAATCATGAAACAAAACTGTTACAGTGATTGTATTAAATAATCTTCGGGTCGTATGAAAATACATTCCCTTTATAACAAAAATGCATTTAAATCATTTACCTAAATATACGTAACGATTCATCGGAAAATATTTGAAAACGGATTCGTTTATTTAGGTAAAACACAATGGAAATTCTAATAATTGTAGGTACCAGAGATACAGATGTTACAAAAATAGAATTAAAAGATAGGATCAATAAATGGTGTTAAACTGTTTTAGATCTAAGGCCTGTAAACAACATGAAATTATAATTATTTAAAACATATTAAAATACGAAAGAGAGAAATGCGGCAGATATAACTATTAAGCTAAAAAAACCATGAAGAGTGAAAATATGCGTTTAGATCTAAATGAATACCAGTAGTAACGTTTAAGAAAAGACGCAGAAGATTAGTAACTAAGACATTATGGGATAATGAAATTCCAAGATTTAGGAATTTGTGTTTTGTTCAATCCAAAAATAACGGGGTTAATAAAGAGCTAGCGAAATCGGGCTCTGAAAATTGAGAGAATTATATTATAATAATCCTAAAACTGGACACTCAGGAATCAACGACTTAAGTACGAAAATAGTAAGGATTATCTTTCAGGAATATGTTCAAAGATTATTAAGTATCGTGCAAAACGTTTACACATGCCATAAACCGATAAGTATATAAATAATTTCACGAGAAGAGAGTGATGGTCACCAGATGTTGAATGATCAATGGCGAGCTGATTTAAGTAGACATTTAGCAAAAATATAAATCTCAGAAATAAAAAATATAAATTACATATTAACAGTTTATAGATATAATTTACCATACATCACTGAACTTGGGCTAACTCCTATACTAAAATAGAAAACTGAAAATGATAATCGCTAGAGCAATTTTACAAAATATATTTAAGAAAGAATTCCCTAGAAAAATACATACGGATAAAGGACTCGAATTCATAAATAAATCAACCATACTCAAGAGCTATATACAAGAAAACATAGAATACATTGGTTCGCTAAAGAGAATGAAACGAAAGCTCAAGTAGTAGAAAGATTTATAACCAGAACTTTTCTTTAAATTACTAAAATGAGTGAGAAATATTTTACAGAAAACAAAAAACAAAGAAATAGGATTGATATTCTCCCTAATTTAGCAAAAATTATAATATCAAGTCTCATATGCAAGTATAATAATGATCATCCTCTGAAACTATAGGATCTCTTGAGAAGCAATAACAGTAAAATGACTGTATGTCAAAAACATTAATTTCCTACTACTACTTAAGTCTAAACTTAGGAAAACAATAATTTTAACCTTAAGTGAATTAGAGTAATTTTCATAGAATAGCATAAAATGTAATAGCTTCACAACAAATCTGTCTCTTTGACAGCAGTACAGTAAGAAAATATTTACTTACTCTGATGTATATTGAAAAACAAATCCAATATAATTATAAATAAGAAGAACATGAGACATGAGTGATGAAGAGATAATTGGAAGTTTTTAAGGAAAAGAAATGGTGAAATATGAAGGTGAATTATTCATTGAAGAAAATATTAAATAATCAAGAAATCTAATGAAGTATTAAAATATTAGTTTAATTTAAGGATACAAACACATTTCTTTGATAAATGAAAAATAGACCTTTTAATACGGAAATATAGCAAGTTGAAAACAGTAGAAACTAGCTTAAAATATTCAAACTAAATCAACAGTAAAACGGCTTTAATGAAACTAGATACTATTCATGTAACACGAGATACGTGAAAACGGTTTGATGTTTGTATGTTTAGCTTGTTATGATGTTAATGTTTAGATCTGTTATCCCTGTTTTCTGTTTTATTTTTTTTCTTCTTTAAATTAATGGCATTAATTGTTAATTAATTAATAAGAAAAAATCTGCTTTATATAAATATTAGAAAGATATCAATTCAGAATAACGATTTATTTTTAAACGTTTAAAATTTAGGTGAACAAGATATCTATACATCAATAAAAATATTAAGACTACTACAACCATATTTAAATTGAACCACCGATTAATAAGGATAATAACTGGTGCATCTAAATAGATGATAATAAACTTTCTTATCAATACTCAACACAAACACTACCTATAAGCTATTTTTAACATTCATGTACAAGTTCCTTTAAGCTTATGATGAAGTATCATGCTAATCGCTCATAGCATACTTCACGCAAGTATATATATATATTTAACAAACATTTATCATAAAAAACATAGCAGGAAAATATATATGAGAGATAAATATAATATTTATACATAATGAAATACAATATTCCAGTGTTATTTAAAAATGACTGTTAAGGAAGTGTAATTAAATTATTTAAATTAGTGTAACGCAACAGTTCACAATAGATGAGGTATATTTTTCATGATACACCCATTACATTCGGCTATCATGTGTGGTATGAAACTTCTCAACTTGAAACATTCTGGAGCATTAGACTTCCAAATAGATCAAATGAACTATATTATATTCATATTATACCAGACACAAATATAAACCACCTACCAAAATAGAACAAATACTAAGAGTCGTTTTTGTAGATAAACCAGATAACTGAGGAGCATACTCGAATAGGGCTCTTTACACACACCACTAACTAATGATAAGCCTTACCAATTATAGAAACAAACTAAAAAACAATTTTTATATAAAACACAATAACGCATGAAGTCCTACATTTGCATCGAAATTGAGAATTAAAATCAGAAAATTAACGTAGTCAGAAAAGTAGAACACACCAAGTTAAAAGGCATAGTGTTGGAGATACTTCACTTGATAGAATAGCTATGTACGGAGAGACGTACCTCGAAATATCAGGTCATGCGATAATCCGGATTCAAAATCTTTAACCCTTCCAGATCCTCATAGAGACATTAGTAATAAACATAGAAGGAGTATATTTTCAGAAATTCAATCGGGTAATACTCAATGCTATCCTATAGCATGATCTACATAGTCTGCTTACATCGATGAATCTGTTAAGATTTAGATAATATTTTATACAGATATATAAATCACACTCTCTTCAATATCACTTTTTTCCTCTACTATAAATGACGCATTCGTGTTATCTTCAAGTAATACATCCAGCTTTCAAATATACACTTTTACCCTCTTATCTACAAATTAGACAAGTGTAAACATACCACTGAAATATGTCGATATTATAAATATACATATAACCTTATAATTTCCAATACCTAAACATGCATGTCAACTCAATAAATGTTCATATGAATATACTGGTCGATAGTTTTAAAATAATTTAATTTCCAACAGGAGCTTTGTTTGAAATCAAAGCCGATTAATAATTTACATTCAAGAACATCTTGTTAAAAATAACCATTCAGAAGCATTCAGTATTAAAGCAAACAAACCACATAACATGAACATGGTATTGATTAAAGAAAAGTTTTGCTAATTTTATTTATTTTTCAATGTATAATTTTGCCGAAAAATATTTTAGGATGCAGTAGCGTTGCGATTGGGTGGATTGTTCAACATGTAAGGAAAAACATTGTTTATATTTCACCAGTAAATTCTATTTTAGTTAATTGTGATATTATAGAAGGTTCTTATCTTAATGGACATCAAAAACCAATTTTGTATAGTTTCTTTCCCGATGTTCCTCCGGTTATAAAATAAATGAGAGACCTAATACAGTAGTATATCTACCGATAACAATTCCAATTGTTAATTTAATTTATATTTGGCTTAATGATCAATATCATAAACCATTAAATCTTCGAGGAGAAGAAATAACTTTTCGATTACATTTAAAATCAACATAATAAACTTTTTTTCTCTATATTTTTCAAGAGTTGAATACCAACTTGGAAATAAAAGTATGGAAGAATATATCAAATCCTGGACAAGCATCAACTATGAAAGACTTTTACATATCCTCTTTCAATTATTTAGGTAAGGTTATTGAATCGACTTGTGAGTTCGACCTGGTTCTGTTCTTTGATGAAAGTATGTCCTAAACATCAAGTCACGTTATTCTGGCATAAATAATGCAAGCATTCGCCAAGATGAATATTTTTTTGTCAACTCATCGGGGAATTCTTTTGGGTATGCTATTGGGCTCCAGTTAATGTCATATACTTTGTTTGTGAGAATTTTGAGATATAAGGGTAATTTATTGGGCATAAACATGCGGAGTCTGTAATTAAGAAGAAAAGCATATGACAATGATGCTATGTTTAAAATCGTTAAGAAACAAACGATGATGCGGTACTTATAAAGTTCCTGAGGCAAAATTAGTTTGTTAGGCGATGAATAGTAGGAGACCCACACGTAAACTTACACGATGAAATATTCAATAAATATATTGTGTATGAAAGATATTCAGGAATAAAGTTACTTTAAATATTAATTTTTTGAATAGACAGTGTGAATTAATAGAAGTAAATGAAGGACAACAACAATTCGATTGAAGATTAAATGTTACAGCCGGATCTGAGAAAGTTGTGAAGAAACAGAGATTTTCAAGAAACAAATGTTGAATTTGAATTGTGAATCGAGGTATATTTAATCATTGTAAAATAACTAACGCTTTGGTTCAGTTAAATAGTGAAAGATATCCAGAAATGGATCTTCGACTTGATATTAATGAGAATTATTATACAACCTCTTGTAATATGTTATCAGATTATTCTAATCATATACTCAATAAAGAAAATGTTCTATTAGTTTAATAGAATATCAAAATTTGTATCCATTGCTAGTATTTGATGTAAGTAGACAATCTGAAAAATAAAAAATTCAGTTACAGATTTTAAAATAAGAGCAACTTTTAAGAAAATATATCAACAACCTACAAAGGCTTAATGCAATTAGTATTTCATATCGAGATGAAAATCTACTTTCGATGAGTATAACATAAATACTCGCTTTTTATTTGAGATCTTATCTATATGAGGTCTTTTCACCTCCATTGTAGAACAACTAAAAAATATTGAAAATGATTAAAAAGGTTATGACAAACCAAGTAGCATGCTTAGAGAGTACAGTGCTCAGAGTGTTAGAAGAGTAAAAAACTCAAATTTACTTCTAATAAAATATAAAAATTATAAAAAAATATAAAATTAAATAAAATAAAATAACGAGGGTTGGGGGCTGTAGCGGCCCCCAACCCCTAAAAAATATAAAATAATTATTTTTCACCCCTGCCTTAAGGCTGGTCACTAAATTATACCTTATTAAAAAAAGAACAAGAGGAAAGAAAGGTACGTACAAAGCTGGTCGCTAAGATAATTTTTTCTTCTTAAATAAACAGGGTACCACGATATGTAAGTATATCTTACACCAAATCAGGTAAAGAAGTTAAACAACGCAGTAAATAAAAAATCTTCTATATCATTTAGAATCAATCCAAAGGATAAAGGAAACATATCTCTTCTCTTAACTCATCTATTCTTATAACTCCAACTCAAAAAGCTAAATTTTTAAAAGGTATACCATTTAATTTAAAATTAAGCATTTCACAAGTAACAACCTTGGCAAAACATGGAGGATTTTTAATAATACTTCCAACATTATTAGCAGCTGCAAGTGCAATCGGTTCCTTCCTGGTGCGAGCTGCGCTATTGCTAACAATCTGTAATGATAAAAACGGCAACAAAAAGCAATTAGAAGAGACTAGAAGGCATAACCTTCAAATGGAAAAAAAGAAATCAATGGAAACGGTCTTTCTTTTAAACATACTCCTCGTCAACACACTGGCGAGGTTTCACTTTTCAAACCATAAAACCCTTAAATACTTACCGATGAAAGCCATGAGTCAACTATGATCTCTGAATCTGATATCTCAACTAGACATTCCAAACTTCTGAAGGAATTCTATACTGAGAGACTGTCTACTTCCACAAACAAATCTAAATAAGTATTCAGATCCTTACATTTGCGATTGCAATTAACAGGTTCTAAGGAACTCATATCGGACACTGCATGGTTAAGAATTGATAACCAACTCTATGCTAATATTACTTCGATTCCATTCGGTTTCAACCTCCGAACTGAATTTAAAATTATATACAATGCGATAACCTTGTCTATTTCAACGTATCAATACCAAAACTGAATGAGCCGTTATTTGCGTCATTCTGTGTTTATTCGTCTCTTCCTCGCGCAGCTAGCCCTCGTATTGAACATGAAAATCTTCTTCGACTCAACTTCTCCACAGACATTCATTATTCTTTTATCACTATGAGTGTTACCAACTAACTTGGTGAAGGCACCTCTAAGGTGGCACCACCAGGATCGCGAGGACCTCGAGGGCGACCTCCAGGACTGTCAGTAATTGGATTTAAATATTTAGATGAGGAAGGTAATTTTGATATCGAAAATAAAAGCTGGCAAATGCGGCTAATCCTCGAGAAGAAAACGATGTTACTACAAAAATTTATATACAGATAATTTAGTAAAAGAAACAAGAAGTAAGGTTGATAAAATGTTAAAACAGACGGGAAATATGAATAAATCAATAACTAAATTACAATCTGAAGGTGATCATATTAAAATTTGTTGAAGAAATAAAAATCTCAACTCTTTGATATGCATAATAAAGTTCTGTTAAAAGATGGGTTTGAAAGTAATACCTAAGAAAACGATAATGAAAGATTTCAAAACTCTTAGTGAAAATATAAATAATTTAAAAAAGAAACATGTGCTTACGAAACAAATAATTTTTAAAACAAATTCAAAATTAGAATCAGGTAAAGTTTCCGTCGTATTAGGATGAAAGGACCATCTCCGAAGAAACTGGTTTTGTTTATGATCCATATGAAGGATTATAGATACATATTACATTTGGCATCTCTAGATGAAGGGATCGATATATTTAGTGAAGTTATTTTATTGCAATGGAGAATGAATTTTAAAAGATTTAGATATATAATAAATATAGTGAACGATTTTAGAATTAACTAGAATAAAAAGCATTCATCCTTAACGAGGAGATATAAATTTTCCAAGCTGCAAGTGATAACAAACCAATGAAAAAATCTATGCATATACTATTCAAATGTTTCTAAAAATACGATTTAGGAAATCCGAATGACCTTTCCGAAAAAGATATATTAGGAGATGAATCTATTGAGAATAAGAAAATTACATTAAATGATATATTTGAGAAGATAGAAAAATATAGATGGGTGCCTATGGGAGAGATGGAGAAAGAAATATGGAAAAGGGAAAGAGAAAATTTGCTAAAGAAAAATGGAGAGGAGGAGATGACTATTAAAATTATGATGAAAATAATGTTGAGGGATATTAAATAATGAATATAAACTATAAAAAATAAAATAATAGGAATAAGATATGTGTGGGGGCCCCGTTACGGGGCCCCCTACTTTTTTTAAAATAAAAATCAGAAAAACTTTTTTCTCGTATAATAATTAGATGGAAAACAAATCAGAGTCCATTAAAATTTTTGAACTATTCAACTGGTTACGTGCACACTACAAAAATATCTGATTTAAATAAAGATGTGATTTATAACATTATTGAACTTAGAAAAATAAATACAAATGTTTGCAATTCTACGTGTGGGAGAGGATGAAGTAACTAATGTATTTCTTCCAAGAAGATATGTGAATCTATTGAATTATGAGCAAATTAAATTTTTTAATGAAAGCGATATTAAAATGCAATATATTGGTGGAGATTATCATCAAATTAATTTTTCATAAACTTTTTTTCTCTATAAATAGATGGAAAACAAATCAGAGTTAATATCTAAAGAAAATAATGGAAGTATATACCGAAAGAATAAAAGAACTCTTAGAACTAGAAACCTTTACAAGTAATGATATCGAAGAATTAAAAGAACTTTTTAGACAAATTAATAACTATATAGTATTCAAGAAGGAATAATAAAGCTAGCTGGTATTTCGATAAAAGAAGATATGATGACGATTCAGATGATGAAAAAATAAAAAAATATGAATTACTGTGAAGTTTGTCATATTAATATTAAAAATTTTAAAATTCATGTAAGAAGTAATAAACATAAAACAAAAGTATATACTGATAGAATTAAAAATTTGAAGGATGTAGAAATGGGGGACAACAAAACCTTTGTTTTATTAATGCAGATACTGATAGAATTAAAGAACTCTTAGATGTAAAATTCTTTAATAGAGAAATTGAAGATTTGAAATCATTTAAAAACCTTGATCGGTTACATATCCATTAGTAAAATATTTACTTAATCAAAAAAAATAAAAAGGAAAAATTATATTTAAAATTTTTAAATATAATGCTCATATCCCTTTACTTGATTAAATCCCATTTGGTAATCTCACATATTTTCTTCCACATTTCATTGTATTCATTTAATAGTAATTTCTCTTTTATTAAGACTTTCTGAAAATCAGATATATTCATTTGAAAACTCAAAACTGTAGTAATTATAAAACTTAAATATGAACTTTCAATAAATTTTTTTCTTTTGAAATTCTTTATCTCCTGTTGGAATGTCTCTTCAAATTATGTTTGAAGATTTATAATTTATCTAATTCTTCTTATATCTTCATTGTTTTTGCTTATATTTTTCAATAACTTTCTTTTAATATATTTTGGTGAATATTTTAATGGTTTATTTATTGTTTTGTGTATATTGCGAATGATCATTTAATAAATCATAAATTATGATTTTTTTGTTACCGAATTTTAATATTTGTAACAGTCATATTCAAATTTAGAACTTTGGATCAATTCTTTACAAGTCCTACAAAAATTATAGAATTGTTCACAATCCTGAACCATATCTGTTTCATGACTGTTACAAGATGAACAAGGTAATGGAATGTCTCTGAATAAACGTCCTCCAACAACTGAATATTTTTTACCATCAATTTCAATTAATATCTCCATATTTATTAAAGATTTTGGTAAGTTATATTAAAGCTTATTTTTTTCTTTTTTAACCCATTTGGTATGGAAACTAATATATTACATTCCCTTCATATAATAAAACTGGCACGCGTATCCTTAATGATTTTTACAAATACACACACCTACAAAAGCACAAAGCCGAATTCTAGTATTTAAATTATATTATTTTGAACATAATAATAATTATTATTACTTTTCTTATTATATTTTGCACCACCTAGTGCAAAGTTATTATCATTCTTATTATATTTTTGCACTACTGGTGCAAAGTAATGTTATCATCCTTAATATATTTTTGCACCAGTAGTGCAAAGTAATGTTATCATATATTTTTGCACTAGTAGTGCAAACCAACATTACAGTTCTCTCTTAAAAAGGAACGATGGTACCAGGATTCAAACTACACAGTATAGCATGGGAAGTCGTTACTCAACCCACTCGGCTAGAGACACATTATAGATAAAAATTTGGAAGTTCTACTGCTTTTAAAATGTTCTATTTTTTAATTTTCTTGAAAAAAAGATCTTAGATTAGAACTCGAGACCTCCGAAAGCGGAGTCTAGCTCTCAAACCACTCGGTTACGAAGCAATCAAGATGAGATATGTTTCTCAGAAGTTATATTTGTATAGCTTTATATATTCTCTTTTATTAATTTTTAGAACATTCTAGAATGCTTCATCATTTCATTGCATAAGACAATTAAGGACTTCAATCAGTTTGGCACAATGACTTCTCAGAAGGAGATGGTGGATATATTAGATGATGATAACTTGCTTTATTCTAAAAATAATAAAGTATATAGAGATTCATTAAATAAACTTGATGAAAAAGATTTAAAGAAAATGTTTACTTTAAATCAAAAACTTAAACCAACATTTGAAAGTGGAATTAAACAAAACGACAAAGAAAAACAAAATAAACAAAAAACTAAAATCGAGGGATCTTTAATTGAACTCAAATACAAAAAGGATACATACTATTTTGAAGATGATTTTAAAAACATTTCTGAAGTTGATGAAAAAATAGAAAAGGGGAAAATTAACTTTGATGATGAAAATATAATTACAATTCATGATACACTGACAGAAGGTGAAAATAATATGCAAAGTATTCCTTTATATCCGAGATTTGTAAAATCTCAACTCTATAATCATTATATAGAAAATGAAGGTAAAGCGATACAAGACTTGCAACACAAATTTAAACTAGAACAAAGACAAGTATAATTATTAATATAAATTTATATAAATTAATAATGAATATAATTTTTTTATACAAGTAAGCCTTTCGTTTTTCTCCTCATGACCATTGTTGTTGGTGGTTTGTTTGTTGGTCAGAATATGAAAAAATAAAGAAATAATTTGAAAAAGATCAGATGGAGATTAAGTAACATAATTGTGTAAAGTTGAGATAGACTCGAGCTTGAATTCGATGTGTGCTCGTCAGTGTGATATTGCCGGAAAGAAGCTTGGCAAGTCTCAGTTAAATAAGAAAGATGGAAAATAAAAATATAGTAGTAATCAAGGTGTTATTATGTTTGAAAAAATGTTTATTGTGAAAGAATCAATATTGTCTCTAGTTGATTATAAAAAAAATATAAAATTAGAGACGGTAAACTCTCATTTTCTTCTAATGTTATAGAAAATAATGATGCATCCGTCGTACGAAGGTAGGTCAATGGGACATTTATATTTGCGATGAAGTATGAGATATAACTTCTTGCCAAAATTTCAGTCAATTGCAATTCGTAGCGCAGTGGTGTAACGTGGGCGACTTTTTTTCCCCGTCATGACAGGTCACATTCGCTATGAGTTTAATCTTTGACTGAAATAGATTTTTTAAAAAAAGTTTAGTCCTAAAATTATATTTCCTTTTTATTGTTGAAAAGAAAAGCTTATTATTTAACTTAATTTAAGAAAGTAATTAGTAACATATAGTAGAATGAAAGCAAGTGATAAAGAAAACTGGAAAAAGAGGTGCTCAACACGTAATCTCCGAGGGAATGAAGGGGGGTGGGGGTTTGTATTTCTCCGAGGGAAATGAGGGGGTGGGGTGGTATGTCTTTTCTAATACTACTTATATATATATATATATATATATATATTATATATTATATATATTAGTATATATATATATATATATATATATATTATTAATATAAATATATATATTATATAATATATATATATTATTATTATATATAATATTATATATATATATCTATATATATATACTATTATATAATATATATATATATATATATAACTACTCGTCAAAATTAACGCACCACTAGCTCATACGACGTTAACAGATTGACAAAAGGGACCAGAAAGCTGTGTAACTTTATGATGCAAGTAACATTGCATCAGGAGCATATTATACAGTGTTAAAATTGTCAAGAGGCCCAAAAAATCTCATGGGGACCTGCGAATGGGTAATGTGTGTGGCCGAAGCGTTTCCTCCAACTTGGGACCCTATCGCGGTGAAGGGTTCGTGTGTGGATGGTGTTACTCAATAGCGTGTATGGACACCTCTTTTACGATGACAGCTTGACACCATCGTGACATGCTCTTAATGAGGTGCCAAATGTTCTCCACTGAAATCTGATCAAACACGCCACACACCGCCTGCTACAGCTCATGGAGGGTTCCTGGCGGTGGTTGCAGCTGTCGCAACCGTCTTTTCAATATGTGCCCCACACACGTTCAGTTGGGTTTATGTCGGAACTGAATGCTGGCCCAATCCAATGTTTTGATTTTTACCGTCTTTAGGTATTCGGTGATTCATCTGTTCTTGTGAGGTATTGCGTTGCCAAGTATTAAGACAAATCCGTCACCGATATAGGGGGCATATGGCAAGACATACGGGTCAAAGATGTCTGCGATGTACCGTGCGGTAGTTAGGGAACCGCTAT
>JABUQX010049980.1:27500-35000 GCA_015478945.1 Trachelipus rathkii
TATCATATATATATATATATATATATATATTATTATATTATATATCATATATATTTTATATATATAGTATATATATTATATATATATACATATTAAATATAAATATATATATAATATATATATATATATATATATATATATAATAATAATAGTATATATATAATATTATATATATATTATATATATATTATATATAATATATATATTATATATATTATATAATCAAAAATCTGGTGTCTACCTAACCAACTTTATCCTAACTAAACTTAAAAATGCGTACACAGGACATAACCTGGATTTATCGATCGTTTGCCTTAACAACGTGAGACCTAACTAGGAGTTTTGTGGCTGCCGCCCTACCATAACTACATTAGACAGTTTTTTTAAGTAAACCAAATTGTGAATCTTAACTTGATAAGAAATTAAGATTGTATAAACAGATAGGAAAGTATGATTTATCCATATATATTTAATATAAATATATAGTATATATATATAATATAATATTTATATTATATATTTATATATATATATATATTATATTAGTATATATATATATATAATATAAAATACATCACTAAAAATATAGCCATAAATAATATAAATATGGAAATATATTAGATATGTATATATTATATATGTTATATATGCTTACAGTTTATCTTATATAATAATTTAAATAAATTAATTTCAATTAAAAATAAATAATAATATTGTTTAAAAATATATTTATATATATATATTAATTTTAATTTATATATATATATATATATATTATATATATATATATATATGTATAATATATATAGTATATATAGTATACTATACTATACTTATATATATATATATATAATTATATATATTATTATATATTATATATATACTATATAATATATATAATATATAATTTATTATATATATATATATAGTATCTATATATATATTACCTCACAAATTATGAATTTTGACGGCTTCAACAATATTTCAAACTTCATCTCTTCTTCAATATCGGCAAGGCATAAATTTTTTTTCCTGTTGCCGAAAAATAGGATTAACCTAGTTTACAATATAAGTTAAATTTCTCTTCTTGTTTAGTAAACTCACATAAAATATCAGAGTGTATACAACTTTTTTCTTCTAAGATTAACATCGTTTAGACTTGCAAAAAAGCCATTGAAAGTACTTGCTTTCATCTCTATTAGAGATAATTATTACATAAAATAACTTATTAGTCACAACATTTTCACAGAAACAAATATCTTATCGAAACTGAATAGTATATTTGTTTCTCATACTCCATTTATTAGCGTGCCAGGGTGTCATTATCATTAGCCATATGTTGCCAGATTTTATTACAGTATACATATATATATATATATTATATATATATAATATATATATATATATAATATATATATATATATATATATATATATATATATATATATATATATATATATATATTATATATATATATAATATTATATAAATTATATATTATATATTTATTATAATATAAACTATATATATATACTGTATATATATATATATATATTATATATATATATATATATATTAAATATTATATATATATAATATAATATATATATATATACATATATAATAATTATTTATAAATATATTATAATATAATCAAATCTAATACATGCTTAGTCTCACGTCAGAGTATACGTCACTTACGCAAACTCTTACGTCAGAGTATGACGTCACGCAGTTCTCCAATACGTACATACGAACGAAGTTCCGTTTAAAAGTACATTAAAACCTTTTTAGCTTAACGACTATAGTTACACTTTACTAAAAAGGTTAAGTAGTCATAAAATACACTTTACTAAAAAGGTTAAGTAGTCATAAAATATTTTAAGAAAAATTTGTATATTTATAAATATATATATATTTCCTTTGCGACCATATTTGGAGCTAAGGAGAAATATTCTGTTTACTTTATTTCTTATCCTCCACTAAGGAGGATATATTTAAACAGTTTAAACGGTATATTAAACAGAATTCTCCTTCGGTAAAAAAGAAATTTACGAATTAAATTTAAGTTGGGAAGTTGGCGTAGCTGAATTTTTTAAATTTTTTTGTTAGGGGGTAATTTTGCAGTTGCACTTGCATATAGTCTATTACAATTTGTCTTTTGTTTAAAACTGTGCGTTTTTAAAGTTCTGCACACCCACACACACACACACATATATATATATTATATATATATATAATATATTTATATATATATTATAATATATAATATTATTATATATATAATATATATATTAATATATATATATATATAATATATAATATATATATATATATATTATACTATATTATATATAATATATATATATAAATATTTTTATATAATAAATGATATATTATATTAATATTATATTATATATATATAATATATTTATATATATATATATATATATATATATATATATATATATATATATATATATATACATGATATATATTATATAATATATATATATATATATATATATATATATATATATATATATATATATATATATATATATATATATATATATATATAACTATAAGTTAGTATTCAATGAGATATTTGTGCAGGACATTATAGCAAATACTATATATAGTATATATATATATATATATATATATATATATATATATTATATATATATATATATAATATATGTATATTTTAATTTTTGCGTATTTATTCGGTTAGCGTTTTGACATTATAATCTTGCGTCTTACCATTTAAGATTTATTTAAATTTATGCCTCGTTTCACAAAGCTCTCTCTCAAGTCAGTATGTCCGAGATTGGAGGAGAGTTTGCAGGGGATTTAGAGGAAGGAAATATAGTCCACTCTCTGAAGAGAAAAATAATCTTCTTACAAAATTTAAAACTAAATTGTCCCCTATTGAATGGATCAAGGTGCAGTAATTCTAATATGAAAAATTACTCTCGCTTCTTTAAGAGCATCGATGGACCTTTTTCGATAACGACGATGGATAATCGAGATCATTTTCTTTTAAGTGTATCCTGAAGTGAAAGCAAACTTAAGTAAAAGTGTGTTTGATACTCAAATTGAATAATGTTATTGGAAGTCCCTTCCTGATTAAGTTATGATTTTTTACTGGTGAGCAAATAATCAAAGACTTGCCTATACCATATGCGAAACGAAAACTTGTGTGTTTGCTATGAAACACAAAATGAAGACATATTCCGCTTTTGCGCCTTCATCAAAGATTCTCAGAGAGGGGGCGGTAAGCGCTCTGAAATGCAAAGTCTTTGTTTAAGAGTTTTGATAGTTGAAAGCAAGGAAAGTAAAGATTTCTCCTAATTTAAGTTTCAAGTGATTTAAAGGAGAGTAGTGGAACGCACTCTTTCCGCTCATCTCTTGCTCTCGTTCATATATGTAATATGGAACTAGAAAGGATGTTTTCGGATGCTGGCTAAATTGGCAGTACTTAATGTTTTTGCTCTCTAGAAATGCCTAAAAGGACATCAGACGATTACCTAAACATTAATAGAAAATTTGAGTGGCATTGACATTTTTAAAGAAATTCTTTATTTTGACGAATTTATTAAGCGATCGTTTTATGCGAAAATAGATGCGTGTAACATGTTCTTATATAGTTCGCCATCTTGATAAAGGTTAAGAATGTTTGCATATGAAGTATGGTCATACGTATTTTTGAGCTCAAAGTAATTGGGCTGGATTTTTTTGAAGAATCATCTGCTGGCTGCAAGCTTGTGAGCCACATAATCGTTGACAAATTACCTATTGGGTTCCTGCGTGAACTTAAGTTTATAACACGAGGCGGATATCCTCTGATTAAATGTCATTTTACAAAATTATGGTAAAGTGTTAAATCTTTGGAGAAGGGGAAAGAAAAGAGTCTATTGACATTCAAAAAAGAAAAGAGCTCTGAACATCATAATCAGATGTTTATCTCGCGAATTCTCAAAATTATCTCGTCTCAAAGAATATATATTAAATGCTCTCTAACACGAGTAGCAATAATTATGCGCGTTATAACGAATATGAGTGGGGTGACAAAATATAATGATACTTCACACAATTGTAAATTTGTGAAGTAATATCCTATGTTTCCCTTAGAAATATTCTTCTCCCGAAGAAAGGAAAGCCTTTTATAGAAAGCTAAGCTTATTCTTCAGTTGCTCTAGTAAAAAGTATTTGGCGAATGAATGTACTGCAAAAAAATATGGAAATAGTCATCCATGAGAAAAATTTGGAAAAAGAAGCATATTACAACTCTATGCTATTCAAGATATAATAACAAAAACGAGTCACCTGGTGGCTCTCAACAAAACGGTAGCCAATTCAAATAGACATTTCGTGATGACAAAGTAATTATGTTGAAAGTAGTAATATTCATAAATTCAGATGTTGCGTTCTCCCAAAATATTCTACTAACACTTTCCCTCAAAATTTAAAAAGGGAACAAAACAGTCCCAGTAAAAGTGCTTTTAGGTTTAGAATCATAATCTTCTAACTTTCCTGAAGGATACTTAAAAAGTTGAATATCAAAATATTGTCTTTGCGGTTCACCAAGCATAATAAAAAAACATTGTTTGGGGAGAGCAGTTAAGATCTTTACTCCTTTGAATTAGAATGGCTATATTGCTGTGGAAGTTACAACGTCTACCAGTAAGTATTGATCCTCAACTGGATGTCAGCTTTGAGGTCAAAGGCCTCATAGGAGCTACCCTTAAAGCAAAGTTAGATAAATAGGTATTAAGTGTAGAAGTCGTGAGTAGTTACAAAACAGATGAGCCGATGCAGGCGATTTCTCAAAAAGTATAAGAGGTATCGGTTTCAAACTTGATATATGTTTTATGTATATGTTAAGCTCGTTACACGCGAAATTTCAAGTCGATAGGATGTATATAGGGGGGTGGTCCCCCCCGACAGCGAACGCAAAATATTGCGCTTACGCCTTGTTGCGGCTTCGAGCGGCGAAGATTAGGCCTAAAGGCTCCCATTTGAGCGTGATGACGTAATCTCGTCTTAGACGAGATTACGTTCCGCTGGGGGACGCTGCCCCCAAAAAATTAAATTGATCGTAGAAGGCTGAAATTTGGATAACGAAGCAATCGATTCCGAAGGGAATCTATTCTAGTCGAAAAAAGACTCTCTTTAGGGAATTCCGTTTTTTACGCCTCGACTTCCGGGTTGGCGCTCGGCGCTCGGGCTCCTCGCCCTTTCGGGCTCGGCTCGGCTCGGTGGTGTGGAAGTTTCGGCTCGGGCTCGGCTCGGGCTCGGGCTCGCCTTGGGCTCGGGCCTCAAAGGCTCGGGCTCGGCTCGGGCTCGGCTTGGCTTCCGGCTCATCGGACCTGGCTCGCTTCCGGCTCCGCGCTCCGGCCCTGGCTCCAGCTCCGGCCGAGGTCGGGTTCCGGATCTTGGCTCGGCTCGATCCGGCTTCGCTCCGAACGCAGCTGCTTCTGACCTCTGGCTCCGGACTTCTAAATCCGCTTCAGCCAGCGCGAACGACTCTGGTTCAGCCTCTGAGTTCTCTTATTCTTAATTTTTATTTATTATTATTATTATTAATTTATATTATTGATTATTATTATTATTATTATATTATTATTATTATTATTATTATTTTATTATTATTATTATATTATTATTATATTATATATTATTATTATTATTATTATTATTATTAATTAATTTATATGAAACGATTTTTGCTCCAGCTGCGGGCTCAGGCCTTGGCTAGATTATATATTCTTATTGAAGGCTCGACGTTATTCATAGTCGGGTAAAATTTGGAAGGGGGTTAGATAAAGACGTAACGCTCGTCGTGGATCGAGGTTTACGCCCCCTTGGCCCCCGAAGGGGAACGCACCCCTTAAAAAATCGAGTGGGTTACGTAAGAATCTCTGAATTGGTGAGATGATTCAGCGCTTGAATTTCTAGAAGAGTTGGCAGTACGGAAATCTGAGGAATCTGGCTTCGCACTGGTGCTGCGCTCGGTGCAGTGCGAGTTAAAATAACATTCGTATAACAACAAATGTTTGTGATTTCTATACTGTATTCGGGTCTGTAGATTTCGAAAAAA
Organism: Trachelipus rathkii; assembly: GCA_015478945.1. Lineage (NCBI taxonomy): Eukaryota > Metazoa > Arthropoda > Malacostraca > Isopoda > Trachelipodidae > Trachelipus > Trachelipus rathkii. Next base: position 33,607 of record JABUQX010049980.1, read on the forward strand.
ATGGTTTCAGAACCATCAATAAAAATAAATGTAAATATAAATAAATAATAAATAAATAAAATTTCTTATTCTTTTTGTTTTTATAATTACAAATTTACGTTTTTACTACCCTAAAGGCGTAAATCTCTAGTAATCAGTAAATTCAATACTGCCGCTCCTCAGCGCTTCCGTTATCTAGTTGATGCTATTGACTCTATTGAACTATGTGATTCAAAGTCATATTTTTTAGTAAAATTGCTCATGTTTTACATACCCTAAAGCAGTAAATCAGTAAATCATAAATAAAAGCCCTACTCACCCTTCCCGTGAACTCTATTGATGCTATTGATTATGATTCAGTCATATTTTTACTAAATATTGTCACGTTTTACCATACGCTAAAGGCTGTAAATCAGTATATCAGTAATGAACTGCCCCTCCACCTTTGTGATCTATTGATTCTATGCATCTATTGATCAAGTATATTTTTTACTAAAAAATTGTCAATGTTTTTACATACCCTAAATCAGTAAATAAGTAAAAAAACACCATGCCAGCAGTCCTCACTGTCATCCGTATCTATTGATTCTATTGATACTGATCTTTGATCTATGATCTAAGTACAATGTCTATTGATCCAAGTAATATTTTTTTAAGGTAAAATTAACAAGACTAACTAAATCAGTAATCAGTAAATCAAACACCAACCATCTACCTGACCAATGCCATGGATCTATTGATCTATTGAATCTATTGATTCTATTGCTCTATTGATTCAGGTCATATTTTTTCTAAAATTATCATGTTTTAATACCTAAATCAGTAAATCAGCTAAATCAAACCTAGTCATACCACACTGCCCACTATCACCGCATGATTCTATATTGAATCTATTGATTCTATGATCTTGATCTCAATTGATTCTACTTGAATCTAATTGATTCTATTGATCTATTGATCTCTGATCTATAGATTCAAGTCACATTTCGAATATCAATTTGGATAAACATAACATAAAAACAAAATTTCTTTATACACTGATCAACGAATATATGCTATAACAAGTTTTTCCAAATTAATAAAGCTTACTTAGCAATCAGTCTGACTATGAAATTAATACAAAAACTAACCAAACTGAAACGCCTTAAAACATGATAACAACTGTTAACGTTAACAAGTTTTCCACGCTTAACAACAGTAAAAAGTAACTAACATAGCATCAAAAAACGTAACCTATTCACACTTGTGTCAAGCATTTTTAACATAGACAATGTTATTATATTAAACTATGTAATCCATTTAACTAAAATTTTCATCAACATTGGTTAATTATTCATAATGATTAAATGAATATACTTTATACGTAATAAGTTTCCACATCAATACTAAACATAGCGTAAGCATGAACTTCAAGA
>JABUQX010049980.1:40000-41260 GCA_015478945.1 Trachelipus rathkii
AGGGTAGAAAAGGTGAAGAATGCGAAGGCATTTATTGGAGCAAGACATAGCATGGTGGATTCCTCCCAGAACCGTAGGTTGATAGAGTTTTGAGCCCAAGGTGCAGCCAAAGGGTCTCGTAGTAGGGTTGGAGGTTGCGGGCTGCCAAAAACACAATGTCTGGTACGATAATGGCTGACGCACCGCGTGGGTGTTGGCTCTGTCTCAATACCGTATATGGCCCAATCTTGCCACGGATGATCTGCCTGACAAGCGTCCTGGCATCCTCCTCGGATGAGTGGGCGAATGGCGTGGAGCATGTTTTGATCCAAACGTCCGTGCAGTTGCTATCGCAGGTCCGGGAAGATTCATGGAGGGGTTGCAGCTGTTCGGATCAGACGTTTTCAGGAATGCCACACATGTCCGATTGGGTTTGGAGGTCCGGACTATATGCTGGCCACTAAAACGCCGTAATTTGAACCGTCCTAAGGTAGTTTTTCACACACAATGGCCTGTGTGGTCTTCGCATTGTCATGCATTAAGGATGAAAGAGTCACCGAATAGGGGTGGCATATACACAGACATATGGTTCTAAGGATGTCTGTGATATCCTACGGCTGCAGAGAGTGCTCATCGAGAAATGTGCCTCCTTAGGCCCGTTAAAGAATGCTTCCAGACCTAACCGGACCCACCCTTCAAACGGTGCACTCAGGAATTTTGCATTTTGGCGGAACCTCTCCGTCGGTCGTCGTTATACTCTACACGCCTGTCCGAGGCGTACAAAGACACTCTCGACTCGTCCGTAAAGAGCACTTCCCAATCGTCGACCGTCCAATGAATGTGTTCTCGGGCAAATGCCAGTCGCGGCTTTCAATGTGCAGTGGTGTGTCATAGTAGACCTATGGCCAGGCCTCCGGGCCGGTATTTTGTTCCTAAAGGCGTTCAACGCTAATTTATTGTCACTCACCCTGGCTGCCGTGTACCTAAGGCCAGCTTTTTATGCAGATGTCGTGGCCGTTGTATGGCGCTCGATCGGTAATTGCACGTAAGACGTTTTTTAAATAAGTCTTTCCAAGGGGTGTGTGGCCCTAAGGATACCTTGTCCTATGCGGAGATATAGTGTCAGGGTTTCCTGGTACTGTTAGACACCCGTGCATCGTTGTGTGCGCTATCACCGAACCATCGACCAATGCCCTATACCGATGTCCTTGGCGTGGTCTTGTTTGTTTAATGCCACATACTTGATGCTCTTGAGAGTTGAAGCACTATAATCTCCATGTT
>JABUQX010049981.1:0-2500 GCA_015478945.1 Trachelipus rathkii
AGTACTTTGTTCAATTTCAATTCGTGTTTAGCATTTTCGCATTTATCATTAGAAACGCTTTGCGCATTTTCGTGCGCCGCACTTCGAGATGATTTCTATAAGGGTTTGCCGTAATAATGGAACAGCTTGAAGAGAGGAGAGGAGGGAAAGAGATCTTAGGCGTGTATGTTTTTGTAAATAGTTATGGCATGGGTGGGCAGGGTCAAGAGTCTTAACAGTAATGTTCCAATCATATCTATATGATCATGAATGGGGAGAATTTTTGTTTCTTCATGCAGATGTTAGATAAAGGTGGTTTTTAGACAGCCTGTGATTATTCGTAGGACAGTATTTTGTATTCTCTGTAATTTATTTCTATTAGTAAGGGAGGTTAGAGGATACCAGACTTTTGATCCGTCGTTGATTGTAGTTCTTGAGAATTGTATGAATGTAGTTGACAGTGTGGTGGTTTCGCTGCTGAAGCTGTCTTGAGAAAGAGTACATAGGGCATTTAATTTTTTTATTTTCTGTACTTATCATGTTTTGAACGTGAGGTGTAAAGGTGAAGTGGGTGTCGAAGGTTATTCCGAATATTTTAGATGTTTTGTTTAGGGGGATGATGGATTTTTTTTTTAAGGTTACTTGTGGGTGAAGGGATGATTAGTGTCTGTCTGTGGTGACCAAGGTTATGGATGATTTATCTACATAGTCCGACATTGTTTGAAGATAACCAAGCTTATAGGTGATTTAAGTAAATCTGAGAGATTAGTGGCAATGTATATTGAGGGGTCAGATATGGTAATGGTTATGTCATCTGTGTAGGTTATTAGTTTTGAATTGTGAGTTACGGTAGTAAGGATATTAAAGTGGAATGGAGATAGGATGGCTCTCTGGGGAACTCCATTTCTTAGTTTTACAGTTCTAGAGATTTGATGTTTGCTGGATACCTGAGCTATGCTCCCAGATATAAAATTAGATAGTCATTATTTGTTATTGTTATGGAATGGTGAATCTAGAACTTTTTGAATGAGTATATGTCTAGGTACTGTGTCGAAGGCTTTGCCAATGTCAATAGCCAGGAGTATTATTCTGTGGGATAGTATTTTATTTAACCCGTTTACGATGCTCTGTGTGATATTTGTTACAGCCATGTTGGTGATTTGTGGAGTGAAAATTGTGTTGGATTAAAGTGAGTATGACCTTCTCTATTAGTTTGGCAAAGGAGGAGAGGAGGGATATGGGTCGGGATGAAGAAAGGAGGTTGGGATCTTTTCAGGGTATTAATTTTGAGTATGATAATTGTTGTTTTCCAGTGTGGAAGGATATAGCTATATTTTATTTTGAGATTGGATATTTTTGTTGTTTTATATGTAATTATTATTTGGACGTGGTCTGATGGGAGATCAATTTCTGTATTCCATGTGGTGTTGGTAAAGAGAGATGGGGAGGAGAAAGTGATGGCAGGAGATGTTTTGGTTTGATTTATTTGGGGAGGAATTAGGGTGAGAAGATTGTTGTAGTTTAATATATTTAAGGTATCAAGTTCATCGAGAATGTGGGATTTTAAAAAAAAAAATAAGTACAATTCTGTACTTAACTTATGGATATCCAATTGAATATCAGACTAAGAAAGAACTGCCCCATAATCTCGATAATTTTAATGGCATCGAAATATCATCGGCATGTGGATCACGAGAAAAGACCATGTGAACGTCCAGAGTTGAATATTCACCTACACATTTGTACCGGGACTTAACTAAAATAACACCCAAATTAGCAGTTTTTTACTTATAAACTTCGAATTTGAAATTGAGCTCATAACTTGGGTTCTAAGCCCCAAACTTAGAAATTGAACTTCGAACTTAAAAATTGAGTTAAGAATTTTTCTTTTTATGATCTCCAAACCAAAAATTGAGCTTCAAACTTGGGACCTAGCAAAAGGAAATACGCTTATTACGCTCAATTTCACACATCCTTTCCTTTCCCACTCATACTAGACTATAATAATTACCATGATATCAATAGACCTAACATAAGCTTTCCAACTTTCCCATTATAAACACCCTTGGCCACAACATAAACTTAAAATTGTCTTCAAAACCTTATACTGCGATTGCTAGGGTGATTTCAAAGAATCTCGGAAATCTGTTCAGATTGCAAGATTTTTTTCCTTCCTTTTCACAGTTACTTATTTTTACAAGATTATTCTTGCCATAGTTTGAAGTATTATTCTCACGCATCCTGGTGGTGGGGAAGAGCTCTGGATCTGCTCATCTTTTAGATAAATAAAGTTCATTACAAGGTTAAAAGATTTATAAACAGTTCTTTACTGACAAAGAACCTTTACCATCTGTCTTTGCCACTTAACGTTGACTTTTCTCTTTTTTAGAGGTACTACAATGGTAGTTGCTCGAGTTTGATTACGACTCTCAAACCATCTCCTATAAGACTCCCTCGCACCTCAAGAGGTGCATTATCTCCACACGAATTATTCGTGGAGATTGACAACTTCGATCAAGCT
>JABUQX010049981.1:7500-10000 GCA_015478945.1 Trachelipus rathkii
TTTTTTTTCATGGGAAGTACAGGCAGCATCATACTCAATAATTTCAAGAGTTACATTTCAACGACTTTCATTCACCGTTTGCAATTCTTTTTCCCTTTAAACACTTATTCATATCTGTTTTATCCCAATTTAAACACAAAAGCACTAAAAAAGTTTAATCGCTAATCACAAGTAACCAATAAACTTAGTAAATTGGCTATAATAATAATAATAATAATTCAATTCAATTCAATTCAAAACAATTTATTCAAGACATGGAAAATACAATTAAGTTATCATAACAAAGATTACATAAATTTTTATATTGTATTGACAAATATTTTACAATTTCAATACATCAATTCATTATAATAACTAAAATTAATTTCCCTAGTATGTGAAATGGGTCTACTAATTGCAACACAGTATTGTGTCCTTTGAGAACCCGAAATACATTAATAATAATGATAATAAAATATAATAATAATAATAATAATAATAATAATAATAATAATAATAATAATAATAATAATAATAATAATAATAATAATAATAATAAAATAATAATAATAATACCGAACTAGAGATAGTAACAATAAAAACATAATAATATAATAAAAATAATAATAATGAATAAAATAATAATAATAATAATAATAATAAAATAAAATAATATATAATAATAATTATGTAAAAACATTACATTATTAACAGTAATAAAATGGTAATAATAATACTAAACAATAATAATAATAATAATAATAATAAATAATAATAATAATAATAATCAAATAATAATAATAATAATAGTAAGAATAAAATAATAATAATCAATAAAAATAATAATAAACAATAAAAATAATAAAAATAAATTAGTAATAACACCACTACCACCACTACCGCTGGCTACAATTATCTACTAACACTACAAATAATAATAATAATAAATAATAATCATAAATAATAATAATAATAATAAAATAATTATAAGTAAGTAATAGCATTAACATTATTAACAGTGATAATAATAATAAATAATAATAATAATAAATAATATAATAATAATAATAATAATAATAATGATCATAATATAAAATAATAATAAATAATAATAATAATAATAATAATAGTAATAATTAATAATAATAATATATCGATAATAATCAATAATAATTAATAATAATAATAATAATAATAATAATAATAATAAAATAATAATGATAATAAATAATAATACGATAATGAACCCAAATACTACTACCCGTTGACAATACCACAACCACCACTTACTACATTAATAATAATATAAATAATAGTAATAATAATACTAATAATATAATAATAATAATCAATAATAATAAATAATAAATAAATAATAATAATAATTGTAATAATAAAATAGTACTAATAGTATCCATAATAATGTTAATAATAATAAAATAATATTAAAAATTAATAATAAATAATAATAATAATATAATAATAATAATAATAATAATAATAATTATAATAAAAAATAATAATAATAATAATATATAATAATAATAATAATAAATAATTCTAATAATAATAATAATAATAAAAACAATTAATAATAGTAATTACTAATGCTAATAACGATAATAATAATAGTAGTTAACAAATAATAATAATAATTAATAATAATAATAATAATAAATAAATAATAATAAATAATATAATATAATAATTAATAAAATAATAAAAATAATATTACAAACAGAGACTGTTGCCCCGTACGAATCAATAAAATAATTCAAATTACTATTTATTACAATTAAAATAAATATATTAAAAATAATAATAATAGATAATAATAATAATAATAATAATAATAATTATAATTATACTATAGATAATAAAATAATAATAATAATAAAAATAATAATAATAATATATAATAATAATAATGATAATAATAATAATAATAATAATTAATAATAATAATAATAAATATTAATAATAATATATAATAATAATAATGGGTAAGTCTAGCTTTTACATAGGTTGAATCGTTGAGTTCGTTATTTATTAATATTTTATTTTAGTTAATACGTTTTTATTTTTTTAGCAAAAAGATTTGGTAGAAGGTTTTCCGGTTTTGATGTCTTGTGCTAGTTGGAGTTTGTAAGTTTAGCTGCTTGTAAGCTGACACTTTGAGTGCTTTTTTAGGTCTACAGAAGGGTGGGGGTTTATATAAGTAATTATTTCTTAGCATTTATTTGATTTGGCTTCGCGCCTTGCCTTGTTAAACCTGAAACATTTGTTAGCAAGAAGTCGTAGCCATTATTATGGATAATTTTATGGAATTCTTTTAGTAGTGTTATATTGAGCAAGTTTTTAAACTGCAATATCTTTAGGTTTTTGAATAATGGTTGAGTATGGCTGTAAAAGTCCCTTGTATTGCTAATGAGGCGAATAAATCGCTTTTGGATTACAGTTACAGGGTGGATTACCGAGTTACTTGTGGTACCGTAGATAGGAAGACAGTAAAGTAAGTTGG
>JABUQX010049981.1:15000-20557 GCA_015478945.1 Trachelipus rathkii
TAAAAGGGGTATTGGGGAACAAAAGCTTCGATGTGTTAGTAGAACACAACCCCAAATTCGCGATAGACCTTTTCTTGGAGCAGATGCCCCAAAATATTCAGATGTCAGTGTATTCTTTAGCTGAAGACAATGATCTGGTGAGAATGGTTAAAGTCGCAGATGATCTTTATAAGAACTTTGTTCGAAAGGGAAGAAATTATCAACAACCAAACGAAGAACAGACTTGGAGCTCTGTAAACTCTGTACGTAATAGAACAGACACAAGAGAAACAGACTCCGCCTACCCTCTTCTCGGCGCGCGCAACCAAGAGCGCAAACATGAAACTGAGAGCAGCGGTGAAGGTCAAATTGCCCGCCAGATGGCCGACCTCACCAAAACAGTGAACGAGCTCGCCCACTCCTTTCAGCTGTTCGTTAAAAACCAAGCAGACACAGCTGAGAGAGGAAATCGGACACGCGATAAAAGTAGGTCACGCTACTCAGGATCAGACACAAATGGGTACAGCAAAGCATTTAACAACGCTGTCAATCAATTATGCTTCTATCATTCTCGCTATCTCTTCAAAGCTTATAAATGTGAGAGTAATGAGTGTCCTCTGTATCCATTAATATATGGTAATAACCAGAGAAATGTCGCTCAAAATGTCCCATCATCGTCGGAAAACTGCTAACGAGGCTGCAAATTTTATCATCAAATAGCAGCCGTGAAAATCCTACTCACAATAGAAAAGTGAGATTTAATAATACCATCCAAGTGATAAATGAACCTATTACAAACAGTGATGTGCGTAATGAAATAAACTTACAAAATAAAAGTGCTGGTGAATTAAATCCAAATTATATCAATCATAATAACTCTATTAACATTAAATATAATAGTGGCAAAAATACTACTACTACTACTACTACTACTACTAATAATAATAATAATAATAATAATAATAATAATAATAATAATAATAATAATAATAATAATAATAATAATAACAATGAAAATAATGTTATCATTAAAAACAATATGAACAATATTGATCCTGAAATTGATCAAAATATAGATACAACTACCAGCACTAGCCAAATGGAAAATATAAATTCTATCAAAAATAACAATAAAAATGAAAAAAATGAACAAATAAATAAAAACTTTATCAATGAATCCTATTCAATTCACACAAATGTACAAGGAATGCATGATCCTTCTAGTTTAAAGAACTCAGAAAATTTAAATATGAAAAGTAGTAGTAGTCCACAAAACAAAAATATATCAATAAATAATAATGTTATATTAAATGATACTGATGTCAAACCAGGTCTTAAAACAAATGTTTCAAACAATTTTGGTAATGTACAAAATAACCCTTTTATTACTACTGTTAGTCCTTTGCATGTGGGATACGTCTTTTTTAAATCAAATTTATTAAATGGGGGGGGGGTGTTATAGACAATGCAAGTGAAAATGGAAGCAATGAAGCAAATATCCTGTCAGACCCAACTGATTTATGTGCTGATGACGAGCGCTGCTTAAGCAGTGAGATAGTTGCAGCCGCTGTTGAGGGAGACAAAAGGGTTTGCAAGATTGATAATTTGACCTTGTATATAGTCTATGACACACTAAATAAGATCGATCATTTATTAGACTGCGGTTCTGTACACAATATTTTATCTTGCAATGCTAATGACCATCAAAAAGCACCAGTAGGATACCTACTTGCAGCTAACAACTCAAAAATTGCAGTCTATGGTATTAAAAATATTGAAATCGATCTGGGAATGGGACGTACATATAGGGATACTTTTTATATAGCTAATGTAAGTACCAATATTTTAGGATTAACCTTTTTAAAGAATTTTGAGATGGGCATTAATTTTAAAGAAGATTTATTATTAGATCAAGTTACGAATAAGACTTTAAATTTGAGTAGAAATATGAATTTTAATATTAATGATGTTCCTACTTCTTCCTCTTCAAATCTCTCTCTCTCTCCTCCTCCTGTGCATGTACCTCATAGTTCTTTAAATTTTAATGAATTATTATCGAAATATTCAGAATTATTTGTAAACCCTTATCTCCCAGAAAACCACTACATAAAATTGAAACAAGAAAAAAGGTGGGATGAAATCTTTGAAAAATATAAAAATAAAAATAAGAGAATGAGCACAGCATTAATAGCGGAGGGCGGCCAAATAACTACTGACGAAGAAGCCGCTTATATTCCAGAGAGAGTATTAATAGAACTAGCCAACTCGTACCCTTACAAAATAGACATAAAGGGACCCCCCATCTCCCTTAGGCCAAGGAGGGTCCCCCATAAACTCTATGCTCAAACAAAGGCAGAACTTGACAACCTAGTAGCCACAGGAGTCCTACGCCGCAGCAATTCTCCCTGGTCATTTCCCATGAGTGTTCTACAGAAAAGCGAAAATCGAGTCAGAATAATCTCTGATTTTAGGGAGTTGAACAAAAGAGCTGAGATAGGAATCTATGGACTTCCGCATCTGCAGGACGCCATCTACAACCTGCAGGGGAGCCGTCTTTTCACCAAACTTGACGTAACGCAGGCATTTTACTCAGTGCCATTGGCCCCCGACTCACAAAAGTACTTTACCATCACTTCAAACATCGGTTCTTTCACCTACAGGAACCTTCCGATGGGTTACGTCTCATCTCCCTTTATCTTTCAAGCCTACATTGACACAGTCCTACAAGGCCTCCCAAATACTCAGGCCTATATGGATGACATATTGATTCACACAGAGACCGAGGATGAGCACAAAATCCTCCTGGAGAAGGTGCTAAAAAGGTTAAGCTATCTACATATCAGTTTAAATCCCGCAAAATGCCAAGTGGCCAAAAAAGAGATTGATTACTTGGGATATACTATAAATGAAAACGGCATCAGACCAAATCACGAGAAAATTGGGGATATCTTAGACACCCCAAAACCCAGGACCATTAAAGAATTAAGATCCTTCCTGGGCCGAGTAAGCTTTTACCGCAGCAGCGTCCCATTATTTTCTGAACTAACAGCGCCCCTAAATATGTTTTTAAAAGGTAAACCTTATTCAAACCGCCGCGTCTGTTGGAATCCCACTGCAGATAAAGCCTTCAAAAATATTAAAAATGCTGTTGAAAATGCTTCTGTACTTGCTTATCCGGGGACCTCTTCCACTTACAAAATTATCGTACATACCACAAATGTATCTACAGCTGCAGTTATTTTATCCACTACTGGAGCAGACGACCATCCAATTGCATTTTATAGTTCAATTCTCTCGCCTACAGAGAGAAATTATGACGAAGCAAATCGTCTGTTAGTCTGCTTAACAAAAGTCTTCAAGAAGTACGGCTATCTCCTCACAAATAAAAATATTAATATAGAAACCAACTGCAGAGAACTCATAAACAAATATAAAAGAACAAATGACGACAAAAACTTTAATATTCGTGAAATTAGAAGCCTAAGTTTATTAACTAGTTACAAAGTTTCTTTCAAATTAATAACAAAAAAGAAAAATCCCTTAGAAGAATATTTGTTAATAAATGATATCAATAATGTTGATCAAAATGACGAAGAAATTGGGACTACTGACGAAGCAAAAACATCAAAAATCACACCCTCTCCTACGAACGTTGTGATTGGTCCTCATTTCGGCAAACTGGCCAATAAGAGCGAAGTTCCCACACTCAACGTGGAGTCCTGTTCGAACTTTACAACCGCGTATAAATATCAAGAACTTTCTCCAACACTCAAAGCACATTATCACAGGGTAATAAACCAAAACCACACCCGTGCTGCGGTCGGCATTCCAACAAAGGGTGAAAAGGTAGACCCTTTAAATAACCAACTTGTAAACAAAAGAAATTCCGGGAATATTTCTCATGAGAAAAAAGGAAACTTAAGCCCAAAGGGGTTGAGAATGGAAGAGAGAATAGAAATGGAAGAAAAAGAATTACTCAAAATAAGTGAAAAATCGCCAACTAAGAAGTTAGATGAAATAAATGATATTCTTACTGAGAATACTCGAATAAACTTAATTCAACGATGTAATGAAGCTCATATTGAATTAATAAAGCGCTTCAAGAAAGAAGTTAATTACGCTGAAATTAGTAAAAACCAGTTAGAAGATGAATACATAAATTTATTACTTAAAAAGAAAGAAAAAAGTTCATTAGTCATAAAGAAACAACCCTTCTGGTTCAAGAAAAATGAAATCTCCCTCTATGTTGATACCTCTTTAAACTATGCCAGAATCATTCTCCCAGAACAACATATAGATGATATTATACGGATGACGCATCTCCAGGGACACCTGGGGATTTCTCGATGCCTCACCGCTCTAAAAATCGACTTCGTATTCAAAAGCATGCATAAGAGAGTTAAGGCACTTGTAAGAAGTTGTCCTCAATGTCAAATAGGAAAGACAGGACGTAGCATAAATCCTATTTACGGAAAGTATAAAGAAGTTTCCTACAAGTTTCAAGATTTAAACTGTGATATATTGAAATTGCCGGTCTGTAGAGGATACAAGTATTTATTAACCCTCATTGATAGGTACTCCCATTATGTGTGGGCCTTTCCCTTAAAGGATATCACCAAAGAAACAATTGTTAAAACATTAATAAATCAGCTAATTCCGATGTGTGGAGTTCCCACCAACCTCATCACCGATAAAGGTGGAAATTTCACATCACATTTATTTGAAAGTGTGTGTAAACTGTTAGGAATAATGCATACAACGACCGCAAGCTACGCCCCATTCTCAAACAGCAAAGTGGAGGTAACCCATAAGATGATTCTAACCAGTTTAAGAACCATGCTAGCTGAGCCAGGCATGGAGAGTCAAGGGTGGTTAGACGTTTTACCATTCGTCTTGTTCGCACTTCGGCTCGCACCGATCTCAGAATCCGGCATCTGTCCCAGCAAATTGATGTTCGGGCAAAATATAAATATTCCTGACGGCTTGCTAGACCCTTCTCTCCCAGACGGACCAAAAACCTATGATAATTATATTGAAAAACTGGCAGGACTCATAGCCAAACCGCTCTCCCAAAGAACTAACTTAAGAAACAGAAGCGTGTTCGTCCCCCGAAATTTAAAAGATGCAAAATATCTACTGGTAAAGAGTCAACAGTATAATCGGGGTAAGCTCTCTCCAAGATTCCACGGACCTTATAAGGTCGTAAAGATCACTAATAACAATGCCCATATTATAAAAGGGGATAAGGTGGTAGTTGAAAATCTAAGAAATGTCAAAATTTTCTACAATCTCGTTCCTGACCCACCGGACCGCAAGAAAAACGCGGAATAAAAGAAGTAGAGAAAAGAAATGAGGAACCGAGGTAAATATCTCTTGAGGAAAATAAGAGATTAAAGACGTTGTTATGGTAATTAATACGAGAACCAAAGTGTTTAAAAATGGTATTAAATATACATATTGTAAGTTCTTTCTCCTTCCACAAGTAGTATTTCACCTGTTCTTCCCCTTTCCTCCACTTTATATTTCATGTATCCAACTGAAGGAGGGTGAAAAGTATCTCTGTGAAGTCGGAACTAGG
>JABUQX010049982.1:0-45000 GCA_015478945.1 Trachelipus rathkii
CACACACACACACACAAAGAGAGAGATGATCATTGCAGATTCAAAAAAAAAAAAAAAAAAAAAAATAAAAAAAAAAAAAAAAAAAAAATATCCCGAAAATCGTACTCTTTTTCAACATTACCCTCAGATGGGATCATATGTCGCCAACCACACAAATTTTGAAACTTAAAAATTTAATTAACCTTTAGACTTCTAGTACTCACACACACAAGATCTACCATAGCTCTCACCACAACTACTCATCAGAATTGCAATCCTTCTATCCTCTCTCATTGCCTTTCCACAGCAAACACAAAGCACATTTCACACCACTAGACCATGCTCATTTTTCACGTTTCCTTTCATCTTTGTTTCAGTCAACAAGCGAGCAAATCAAATTTGCCCTTTTAAAATACATCCATCCCCTCTCCTCATCTCCCAACATTTATTCCTCTGACCTTTCATATACAGATACGATCATACATTTTCGCCGAAGATAGAAGGGCGCTACTGTACTGCGATCGACGACCTTCTCCGAGAATGCATTGAGCATTCGCTGGCGCAACAAGATAAGTGGTAGTAGACAGCCAACCTAACTACACCGTACCCCTTAGTCGCCTTCTTACGACACTGCAGGATCATACGAGTGCAATTTTTTGCTCGCTACAAAACGTATGGATATAAAGAGGATAGGGATGTCTTGTGAGGATGTTGTCTTAGAGAGAGGTGGATAAAGTATGTGTATATCGATATCTTGTCCTGGAGGGATGAGTGTGGCGATATGAAAACGCATAACAGAATAGGCGAACACATTAGGCAACGGAATGTCATACATACCGATACAGCAATATGGATATATAAATAATATATATATTATAATTATATATTATATATATATAACTATCAGGTAGATATATATATCCTTGAATATATATTAATATATATAGATCAATGCGGGAGGGTATAAGAATGTTTATAGTGCTAAGTAGCGTATGATGATAATGTGACGCATATATCAAATTGTATTTATATTATTGTATTATAGTATTAGTTGATTATGTATCTATTATTAGTAATAGTTAGTGCGCTAGTTATTGATTTATTGGATTAATCTGATTATGATATTATTATTATTATTTATTTTCATATTCTTTATGTATTATTATTATGTATGTATGTTATTTATTTTATTATTATTGAATATTATTCAATTATTTGAGTTTTAATTATAGTTTATTCATCAAGAATTTCTGGTGATAATAGTGTGTTCAATGTAATGCGCAGAAAATGGCGAGATGTGCTGCGGATGACGAGGACTTTTGGTTGTATCGTATCTTATATGTAAATATATTATTTATTTCTCCTACATTGATTATTTCTTAAATTACTTGATTTTAATTTTTTCCATAAGCAGTCTTTACTTAATATTATATTTTTATTTTTTATTTTTTTTATTTTTTTTTTTTTTTTTTTTTTCGCGCAGGAGACGGTACACATATCTGGTGTCTAGTGAAAACATGTGGTTCTCCCTATCATATATATATATATAGATATATATTAATATATATGGTATATATATATATATATAGTATATGATCAAAAAAAAGATGTAATATAGTAGGTGGGTATCTGGTGTCGGTGCGTGACAGGATAGCATATGAAAAGGATTGGGTAGGAAGGTGGATTGATTTCTGTGAGCGAAGAGTATGTGATGTAAGTAATACTTTTCTTTAACGCAAGGACTATCTATAAGTATAAGCTAGAGTGTGGTGTTAGTGTAAGATGGTATTGAAGTGGAAAAGTAGTGAATTGAATTTGTGTTTGGTGAAGAAGAGATTTGAAGTATATTGATTTAAATTCGTTGGAGGTGTTTAAAATGGGATTTATTGAACATTACATGGTTGTCTATGTAAAATTAAGCTATGGACTTGGATCTGGAGAGGAAAGGTGATACGGAAGGAAGGAGGGTAAAATTTAAGATGATGCGTAAGGTTTAGTGAACTAAGGTAATAGGAAAGTTATGTCAACGACGCTCGCAAGTAAATCAGTTTGAAGTGAACAAGCTAACTAACATAAATCTGGAAGCACATTGTTAAGCAGGTCAAAAGAAGTAGTGGGTGGCAAAGTAGGAAGAAAGAATCTCAACAGTGAGTGGTGATGAAGAGGTGATGTTGCAAGGCGTTAAAAAGTAAAATAAATGCAAAAATGCGTGTTGAATACTAAAAGCAAATTGATGAATGTTCAAAGAAAGATGCTTGAAATTATATAAGGAGGAAAAAAGAAATGCCAAAAGGTGCATACGTAAGAGAAAAGAAGAGGTCAATGAACAGTTTGGAAGGGAGGATGAATGGGAGCAAACCAGGGAATAGGAAGCTCTTTCTGGAAGGAAGCGTGAACAGGTTAAACATTAGAAAAGGGGAACCTGCTTCAGAATATTGAATAAAGGAGGTGTTGTAACTGATGAAAATGGATGTGAAGGGAGTGTGAAAAGAACACCTCGAACTCTGATAGTTTGGCAGTAATGCAAGGTGGATAGTGACGTGTGTGGGTTGATGTGCAAGAAGGAATAGGTATTTTGGGATGAGGTTATTATGCCCAAAGAAGAGGAAATGGAAGTGAGATAAGAGTGATGAATGGAAAATTCTGCAAGGTATAGCATAAAATTGTAGTTCTTATAATTTACAAAACGGAGCAAGTGTTTTGACTTGATTGGACTTGAAGTTGTGTAAAAAGCGTTTATGGAGGAATAGTTCCGAAGGATTGTAAGAGAGCAGTAATAGTAGCCTTATATAAAGGTAAGAGGGAGATAGAAGGGAACGTGTAGAAATTATAGGGAGATTAGTTTATTGAGTGTTATACGGGAAGATCTATGTTGTATTGTTGGTCGAAAAATGCGCTGGAGTGACTGAACGGACGTGGTGAAGAACAAGGCGCGTTTAGGAGTAGTAGGGATTCGTGCATTAGAACATTAGATTAAATAAAATGAATAAGCGAAAATGAGGGAGAAGAATAATTGATATTTAAGTTTTACATGATTCCGCAAGCAGAGGGTTTGATAGGTAATAGGAGAAGCTCTATTGGCAAGGTGTTAGTGGATATATAGTTTGGTGGTTGGCTTCTGAATGGGATCAAAAGAATGTATGCGAATGTGAGGCGTGTGTAAGAATAGATGGTGTCAATGAAGTGATTGGTTTAGTATAATAGCGGAGTGAGGCAGGGTTGTGTTATGTCTCGTTGTTATATTCAACTTGTCATATTGTGGGGTTGTGAAAGTAAGTTGAAGGTTGGCGCTGAACCAGAAATGGTGTAGAATCGAGAAGAATGGAGATGACGTGGAGGTGCCCTACCTATCTAACTGCGAATGTTGATTTTGTTTGGTCCAATAGTAAAGAGTTTGAGAGATTGGTAGAGAGATTTGGCAGGGTGTGTAAAGGAGGGTTTTGAAAGTAAACGTAGAAAAGAGTAGGTTATGGTTGTGAGGAGGACAGTCTCAGGTGCAAGTTAATGTTAGATGGTGAGCACTGGAACAAGTGTCTGAGAGTTAAATATTTAGGTATATGTTGGCATGCCAGGAATGTGGCTGTGCAGATAAAATTGTTGTGAATTGTATATGGACTAAGTCTTTAGAGTGCTAAGGTCTACATAGATGTATGTTGTTACCTTGTTATTGTAATAGTGTGTGGAGACTATGGTCTGGAATATAGAAGTATAGATCTAAAGTTCATGTTTTCAGATGGACCATCTTAGGGGGGTGTTGCTAAGTGTGAGAAGAAATGATAAAAGGAAGGAATGAACGTATTAGGAGTTTGTGGTGTGAAGAAATGGGTAAACGAGAGAATAAAATGAAAAATATACATGCCAGGGTTGGTCACATGGAAAGGATGATTGATAGCGTTTTTAAGTCAATGTATAGTGTCGAGTGTTTGAATACCGACCGGCTGGAGATCGAAGAAAAAGTTTGAGTCAGAAACGAATGTCTGAAGGAGAGAAATGTGAGTTTGCAGAGGCGAGAATAAAGGGCATAATAGGAGAGAATGGCGGGGTTTTTTTGTAGGGGTATGGTTGTGGCCCCACTGGGCCAAGGGAGGAAGCCTTACACTGACGATTTACCAAAGTGAGGGTCCGTCGCCAGTTCCCGTGAAGCTATATAGGGTGGATTTCCGTGGACGGCGACGATTCCTTACTAATAATGTACCAGAGGGGGGGGGGGTAAGGCTGGGCTTTCAAGCTGGTTTTTATATATATAATAATTATATATATCTAAATACTATATATATATATATAATATTATTTATATATTATATATATATAAAATATATATAATATATATAAGTATATATATATATATAAATATAATACATATTAATAATAATAATAATAATAATCAGACATCGTGAACTTATAGTATGATGCCCTAGAGCACACAATAAAACTTTACTAAGTACTAAAATCTACTTATATATTGCAACCTCTTTAAATCATATGTATTTACGCTTATTTTAATGCTAAATTACCCTAAATGAAGATCTTGATATATATTTGAAACAAAAAGCAATTGTAAAAAAAAACAATAAAATTTGATCTAGGTTTTTTTTTTTTAAAAAAATAAAACGAGTGTTTTTATAAAAAAAACGAACGTTTTTTTTAATCCCAACCCTAAATACAAATATACAAAATATAATATTACAAATAATAATGAAAATACATTAATGATCTCCGTAAAACAAAGTGAGTGATTAGGAACTGCCATATAAATCGAAGAAATGCTTATTTACCCGTATTTAGAATTGGCATGTCACACACACAAATGATGTACAAAAATGTAACTTACAATAGTGATGTTAACATTGTGCATAGAATGACCGTTTTCTTTGACGACGCTATGGACAGCTTGTGTCTTCTCGTCATGCAAGGACCAGCAGTAATATCAGCCTGTAACTTCTTCCATAACTTTATATCTTCAAAGCACACCTTGCTCTTTACTCACATGACCAAGTTCCTCTGGATAGTCATCCAAGTGGACTATGTAATCGAAGACTATGCTCATTCTACATCTAAGTGCGTTGGAAACTCAAGAGCCAGCTGCCTCATAACTTCTCAGTGGTTGTCTGCTTTTCTGTCCCAAGGAAATTCTGTAACCACTTCAATAGATGCATTTCAAGCCTCTAGCTTTCTTGCTGCAGTCGATTGTGAACAAAGTGTGGATCCCTGATGAGTTTTCCTCTATTTGAGGCCATCAAATAGTCCTGCCTTTTTCTTCTCTGCACTGAAACTTGGAAAAATTGAAAAAAATATAGCTTTGAAACTCTCCTAGTGTTGATCACGACTTTGATTGATGCTTCAGTATAATCCATAATTCTTCTTTAGCACTTCAAATTACTTGATGTTCTTTTTTTACTTCATTCTTGATGTTCTTGGTGGTCAGCTCTTTGTCACCCAGTGTTCTAATGTATCCATACTATCCCAGTAGCACAGGAAACAAGGGTATTTGGTGTAACCTTCCTCTGCTCCCAAAAAATTAATTATTTCAAAATCCACACAAATTAACCATCAATGAAGAGTATTGCAATCTATCCAGAATTTTTTTGATGTTGCAATGCCTTCTTTTTATGTGTTTCTTACCTGTGTTACTGTATAGTATTGCAATGTGGTATAGGTGGAGTGGTAGCTACATGGTTGGATTAAAATGAATGAGAATAAGAAAACAGTGTGTACAACTAAATGGGAATAACTATCATCATGGGAAATAGTGAAGAGTGGTGTTCCCCAGGGTTCAGTGCTGGGGCCACTATTGTTCCTCATATATATAAATGATTTAGACCAGGGACTTAAAGCAAGGTTTCTAAGTTTGCAGATGATACTAAAGTGGCCACCTCAGTTAGGAATAGTGAAGGATGCATAAAGATTCAAAATGATCTTGATAAACTTCTTGGGTGGGCAGATAAGTTGCAAATGAATTTTAATATAAAAACTTATGTTCTCACCTAGGTTACTCAAATACGAAAGTTTGAACTACGGATACTGAATGGGGATTGCTTGATCGGGGACCAATGAAAAAGAATTAGTGTGATATAACAGTAATTGAAAGTAGCTAATCAGTGTTTGAGATCTAGAAAAAAGCTAATAAGATGCTGGCATAATAAATCGCAAATGTTGTTTACAAGAGCAAAGGAAGTTAATAAGTAAACTGTAATAATAGCTATGTTAGGCCAGTAATAGAGTATTGTGCACAATTTGGGCCCTTATTAAAGAAAGACTTAGAATGCTAGAGAGAGTGCAACATAGAGCAACAAGGAGGATGATTTCTGGGTTTGAGGTAAGAGCTATGGGGAGAGCTGAAGGAGTTAGGAATGTTTCTGTAGAAAATAAGATTCTCAGAGGGGACATGAATACAAATCTACAAAATTACATCTATTGATATACATATGAGTACCATAAATTGTCAAATAGTAGAAACATGGCAGGTGACCCGAGGGGCATAATAAGAAAATTATAAAAGAAGCCATGCCATCTTGATATAAGAAAGCATTTATTCAGTAATAGGGTTGTAAATTTTGGAATGGTCTTGCCAGAAGGAGGTTGTTGAGTGTGGACTTCGATGCATAAAGATTTAAAGAAGGGTTAGATTTGTTTTATGGGATAGGTTGGGTATCATGATCATATATTGACCGAAGCCCAAATGCCGTTTTAGTTATAGTAGTTATCATGTTAGATGGCATGTGTGACTCATAACTTAGTTATTAATGCAATGTGGATGGTTTTAGTATCATATATATATATAATAATATATATATATATATATATAATATATATATATACTATATATGATGAATATATATAATTATATATATATATATATAATATAATATAATAATATATATAATATTATATATAATATAATATATATATATATATATATGATATATACGGTAATATATATATATATATATATATATATAATATATATATATAAATATAATATATATAATATATATATAATATAAAGTAATAGGTATAATCATTAAGTTTTTTGGGTGGACCCCTTATAGGGCCCCCCCAATTGGGATTTTGCTAGTTACAACAATTTGACAAACCCTAGGGTGCTGTAGGGTGCTTTGTGATTTGCATGAGCATGTTTTGGTAGTGGGTTTTTGGAGCTGGGACAGTCTTGATAGCCCATGTGCTCTTTACTGTCCCTTATAGTCTTAATGTTTAATGTCTTACATAGTGTCTTATGGTGGATGAAACCATTATATAGTTCTGTTGTGCAAGTATGCAACACATTTCAAACCTTAATTTTGCTTTACTGTCAATTAAAAGGGTTTGTTCTCCATTCACTTTGAAGCATATGGTTAGCAGTCCCATATAGAAGAATCCCTTCAACATCATTACAATAAACAAGTGACCATCTGAATGGAAGTAATTTCGCAGTGCTGCTACTCTTTTATGATAAATAGGAATACTAGTGGCCAGGTCGTGAGAATCCTTCTCTTCAGCCTGGAAGCCAACAAATTCCAGCCAGACTGGTTTTGGCAAATACAAATCTTACTCAGATTCATTGCACTTCTAGGCTGACTACGCATAGCAATTGTATTCAGAAATCTGCAAACAGATGGCATATTATTTGGTCAGAGCATCACCTCATGCATCTGTGAAAAGGTAAACTAATATTTCAGCATTCAACTCCTATGCTCGTTAAAGTACAGGCACAGGTATTTCCCAATGTTCAACTGGTCTTCCTGGCAGATGGATATTTTCGATGTGAGTTGTTCTTTCTTTAATTGAAACCATTTTCATTGACAAAGCAAAAAGTTAGCAGCATCCATAGATTGTGTGTTGGTTCGTCTCCCACCCCACTGGCAAATTCCAAATTCACTTAGCATTTCTTTCCTTTAACCCATGGATCGCAAAGTTTCAACACACTTTTTGCCACTTTGTGAGGATCTCAAAATTTGTCTTGGTCTACCAGTCCATTTAAAGTAGACAAGATATACCCTCTTGACAAAGGTAATAATGTTGCAGCTTTGATCCTGCAAAGTGAAGCTTCCACAGATGTAGCAGAAGATCTGTGTCATTAAAGCATCTCCTTCTTTCGGATGTGGTAGCCATTGTTAGATCACAAACCTGCACAATGAAAAATTATTACATACAATTGATATGTACATAAAATGATTATAATATGTAATATTGTAATAATGTAATAAATTGTGAAATGCACATACAGTAAAATAAATATTAATAAATGCGGTTATTGCCCAAAACAACACCATCTCTTATAACTAAAGCAGTCAGACTCGCAACTTGCAATCTTGCAATCATCCAGTACAATGTGTTAATTTTCGTGGTAACAATCCATGATAATGGGGTTTGCTGGATGCAATAGAATGGCATTGATAGAACAATGCTGAGGTCAGAATTAGGAATCCAGCAAAACGCCTCGAATTTAGTTAATAAAGCACTGAAACTCCATGCCCAGAAAAAAGAAAAGTTTTTTTGTAGACAGGTAATATGATTTATTAAAATTAAAACATTATTTCGACGCTTCCTATTGTAAACTATAATATCTGTCAATTGTGTTGATATATAAGTAAGTTTCAACATTGATTTAAAAAAATTTTAATATGTGAGAAACTGGACAGGACATACAAAATCTAGTACTTTTAAATTAGAGCGCTTGAACCCACAAGCCTGCCACGGGTAAATCGGTAAAACTTCTCCGGAGGCCACGTTAAGATTTCGCATTTTTTAATATAGGTTATGATATTAATGAAATCATATGGTAGCTGAAATTCGTAAAGGTACAAAGTATTTACCGCTATTTCTTATTTTTTTATTGTTTTTTTTTTTTTAATTTCCCAGCAGCCGTGTCACACATATATGTGCGACATGTCGTCCATGTCGCACACATGTGTGCGACAGAGCCTGCGCACATACATGTGTGACATCTATTTCCTAATGTTTTTATATTCCAGAGCTAAAAATACGCAAATTATAAAGATAGTTTCAGGATAAAATAAAAAATAATAATAAAATAAAAAAAAAAAAAAAAAAAATTGTAACCACCAAACGTGGCTCCCCGTGCCGGTACAGTGGATCAAGCTTATGAGATATATATATAAATATATATATATCATATATATTATATATATATATATTATAATATATTTAATATCCTATATATATATATATATAAAATATATATATATATATGATATATATATAATATATATATAATATATACTTCCTATTTTCATATGAAACGTAAAACTAGAACCGTAACACCGACGGCCACAAGACTTATACCAAAAGTTTCCTTAGCGGCCACGCTATCTTTAGCATATATAATTGCATGTATTGTCTCACAGATTTGTGCGACGAGGCCTCAAACGAAGTCACTGTGTTGCACAAATATGTGCGACGAGGCAGCAAATGAAATATCACGATCGCACATATATGTGCGACATGGCAAGTCAAGTAAAAGGGTTTGTTTTTAATCTATGATGCAAGAAGCAATAAATCTTTCCCTCCAGTTTCTGGGTTGTAATATTTCCCTCATTTAATCAGCAGAAAATTGAACAATTGACTAATTGAGGAAAACTATGCAATTTTGCTAATGACGAGTTAACGTCACATCACATACTCATTAAGGCTTATAACAACTGGATCTTATTCTAATCATGCATTAGTAATGTACCATAAATTCTAAAAAAATTTCCTGAAACAATAGTTCTATAACCATTCAAGGAGTTATCAAAACTTTCTTACAAGGTCCTACCATGAATGAACAATTTTGGTCTTAAGCTCTTATCCCATCTCAATATATTATAGCATGTCTCAAAATTGGTTAAAATTCACCGATTTCAGAAATCTAAAATCTTTGCCTTATTAGCTTGCAATTTGGGCTCAGATATCACATTCATGTTAAATCTAATTATATTATGGTCACTAATTTCTAAATTCTCTTCAACTCTAACTACATTCATCATAGGCTACTTTCATTGTTAGTTAATATAATCTGAAGAGTGCTGCATGTCTTGTAGGTTCATGGACCACCTGGCTTAAAAAAGTTGTCTAGTATGCAATTTATAAATACAGAACTTTATGATCCACATTAGACAAGGAATCCCACTGAATGAAAGGAAAATTAAAATCTCCCATTATGACTATATGGTACCTTTTTTTAATTGTGGCATCCTGTCTTGATTTCTTTCACCATTTTCTCATCTAATTCTTGACTGTTCAGGAGGTTTATAAAATGCCCTTATTCTGTTTGATTTATTATTCACAAAGATATCTACCCACACAGATTCAACATTATGATTAATTTTAATCTCAGTCACTAACACAGATTGAATATTGCTTTTAACATAAAGTGCCACATCACCACCCTTTTTTCCTTTACACTAGTATGAAATGAATATTCATCTATTTCATATTCCTGGAAGGAGTCTCCATAAAATGCTACATTAACCCATGCTTCAGTTATGCAAATAATTTTTTAGATTCTCCTTTATGGTATAACTAATTAGTTCATCTTTTTATTTATAAAGCTATAAGCATTTGTGTAGTAGTATTTGATATTCGAAATGCTGTTACTTGTATGCTATCATTACTACTATTTGATTCAGACTTTTTAACTTGTGGTAATCTTATAGCATATAATGCTAGAGCCCATGGTTGATTGTCACTCACGTCCCCTTGAAAAACGTCTTCACCAGACATTTTGTAGCCTCTATTTTTTAGGAATGATTTATGAGTTTAGAAAAGATGAAATCAAGCCAGCTATTTTTAATTACTTCAGAACAAAGAAACTTTATGACCATTTTTTTCTCATTTATTATAATGGCCTGTTCAAATTATTTTTATTACACCATGTTTGAGCTCATTCTTCCGAAACTTAAAAATGCTAACCACCTTTCTTTGATGCTTTCTATTCTTTTTATCCTGTACAGTTGTCTTAACCACAAAAAGGTCCTTACGCGTAGCCTTCTGTTCTTAAATCCCTTAATTATTTTCATTGTATTTCAATGATGGTTTCCCTCTTTAGAAATAGTCTTACTTTATCTATTCCATTTTATTTTCTCATATATTATGAACTATTTAATTTTCTGTTATCATATTTATACAGTTTTCTTTTATAGATTTATTATTAAGAGATATGCGAATCATAGGGTAATACCGATCTTGTGTCATCACTTGGAGATAATCCTATTTTGGAGCTGATTTGTCTCTTTGGGTAGGAGCTGAGCACTATTTCTGAGGAAAGTCCTTGTTAATAATTATATTATATATTTATATATATATATATATATATATGATATATATATATATATATAGATACGTATAAATATATAAGTAATATATATATATATATAATAGATATATATTAATTATATATATATATATATATATATATAATAATATATTATAATATATATATATATAATATATATATTATTATATATATATATAATTCTATATATATATATTATAATATATATATTGTATATAATATATATATATATAATATTATATAGATATATAAATTATATATAATTATATATCAATAGTATATATATTATATATCTATATATATATATTATATACGTATAAATGTTAATATATATGATATATAATATATATATATATATATATATACTATTATATATATATATTATAATATATAAGATAATTATATGAATCGTATATATATATATATATAGTAATATAAGTAATATATATATATAGATAATATTATATATAGTATAATATACTTTTAATCTTATAATTTTCTATAGTATTTAAAATCAGAATTTTTTTTATTTTTTATTTTTTAAATTACAACCCTATACTCTAGTGTACATTGAATACAGAAAAATGAACAGTAAGTAAAGGGTTCATATAGTATTAGGGATTAAGATTATTTAGATCTTTGACATAAGTAAACGTAATTAAAAATGCAACAGTTAACCCTTAAGCTTAATATTTCAAAAGCTCTTTCTGAGAGTGTGCCATTTTAAGGGGGCAACATTTGGAGAATGAACTGTTACATCTATTTCTTATTTAGTGACTCAGCAGTTTTTGTAATCAGATATTTTTTTTTATTAATTGGTCAATCTACTTTATATGCTAATGTACTATATGCTACATATATGAGTATTTTGTTTTTTTAATAGATTGAAAGTGTTTTATTTTCGAAGATATTACATGACAACCTTTAGAAGTACTTTGCCAATTGATTAAAAGCATATCAGGGTTGTTGCAATGGACATACACAATAGGGCACGTAAAGACTCAGCATCTTAGTGTTGAAACAAAATTTCATCAGTTGGATCTGGAAAGTTACAACTCACATGATTGTATACTAGTGTTGGGACATTTTTTGGTAACATGTAGTTTAATTTCTGCAGTGAAAGTGTTTTAAATAACTTTGATTTAATTCATTATTTATAAATCATTGAAGTCGAATATCATTTCCCTTAAAAAGATGTTCAAGCTTTCCAATTCTAAAATATCTAACAACTTTAGGTCAATTATTAGAGCTTAATTTGATAGGAACAATATTCATTTTCAAAATCTTACTCTTTCCTATTCACTTGCAGTAACCATGGTAAACTTTCCTATATTCACTCCAGTACCTATGTAACTCTTTCCTATTCACCTCCAGTCACCAATGACCACAGTGTCTGTATCCCAATAGTTGCCATGATCTACTGTTTTTAATTTGAAATTCAAAAAGAGTTATCATTTCCTATGGTAACTGAATTTAACATTATTTCACATAACTTTATTGTGGCTATCATGTTCCTGTAAATAATTTCATATAGTATAAATATATAATAGTATATTATAATATATAATATATATTATATATCTTATATATATATATATATATATAGATAAATATATATATATATATAATATATATATGATATATATAATCTATATATTATATATATATATATGACGGTAATATATATATATATATATATATATTATAAATTATATATATATATATATTATATATAAATATATATATATAGTAATATATATATATATATATATATATATATATATATAGATATATATATAATAATAATATATATAATTATATATAGTATACTAATTCCCTTCTCGTTGTCTGCTATAGAGTTGCTGTAGGTCACCATGTTCCTTAAATATAGTAAGATTGATATTCTACTATGGTTAAGTTCAGCCCTTTGCCCCCTCCTTTTTTTTCTTTTAATTATCTATCGTTTCTCATATGGTTCCATTAAACCTTTCATTATGAACGAAAACCAACCCAACAGTCAACACTTTCTCGATTCACCAAAAAAAATCAAATCATCACCCCTGCGGCAATAATGGCAGGGCACCCTCCACTCCTCTTCATTCTCCATCAGTCTAACACTTCCCCTATGCAGCCCCTACCTTTAATTCTTTCATCACCCATCCATGATACAGAATTGAAATAGCCAGGAGACATAAACATCCGCTGCCTCACTCCTTATGATATAAATATGTAAAGCCATTCACGCTCAAGTTCCATTTGTTTTACACTCGCTTCATTATCATTATTCATACTTTTGATTCCATTCAGAAGCCTACCTTCAACATCATATATCATTAACACCTGCCACAGAGCTTCTCTCTTAGCCATGTCGTATACCTGTTGTAAGTCCATAAAACCTAGATGCAGTTTATTCTTCTCTTTCATTTGTTTCAATGTGAATATCTGATCTAACACATCCTCTACCACTTCTAAATCACCTTGTTCTTCACCTATTCATGCTCCCTCAGTCACTCAACACACTCTTTCAACCAAAATACCAGCATATATCTTCACTACAACACTCAATAAACTAATTGCCCTATAGTTCCTACAGTTCCCCATAACTCACTTACCCTTTATATAAGGGTACTATTACTGATCTTCTCCAAATCTTCGGAAGTTTACCCTCCATAAATGCTTTGTTACAAAACTCTCATATCTAGTCAACCACAATCTCGCCTTCGTTCTTGATCATTTCACCAGTAATTCCATCTATACCTGCAGATTTACCATTCTTCAACTTTCTCACTCGACCTATTACCTCATCCCCAAAGATCCTATTACTTCTTAGACAATCAAGCCCTCACACATTCACTACCACCTCTGCATTACTAATAATTATACAGATTTCGAAGTGTTCCCTTCCTACGCTCTCCTAACATTCCATGTCATCCAATCACCGAAGTACCATCCCTCATCATTATTCTATGAAGATTTCCCTTACTCTTTCTTAACCTTTTGCACTTCCTTCCAGAAGAGCTAAGAGCTGTAAGTTCCCATTCATCTTCCTTCCAATCAGTTCATTTAACTTTTTTTTTCCTCTTATGTATACAACTTTTAGTCATCCTTTTTTCCTCCTTATAAATTTTCATACACCTTTCTTTTGAGACCTCATCATTGGCTTTCAGTACATTCAACCGCACCTCTTTTTTATCCTTAACTTCTTGCATCACCTCTTTATTCCACCGCTCACTATTGACATTCTTACTTCCTACTTTAGCACATTCACATACTTCTCTTGCACTACCTACAACGGCTTCCTTCAATTGCATCTAAATTTGTTCAGTTTCACCTTGGTCACATTCAACTGATTTATTTTCAGGTGCTCTCACATACTTTTTTTTATAACTTTGTTCACTTAACTTCTCAATCTTAATTCTCACCACTCCTTCCTTATCTCTCCCTCTCCATCCATACCCCCCAAATAACTTAATCTTTACATAAAACAATACTAGGTGGTTCTGATATCCCCATCTCTCAACCCCATCACTGATTTACGTTCCATACGCAATTACTTCGAACTATCTCATTCTTGTTTGGACAAAATCAATCATTCTTTTTTACTTCGATACCATCTCTACCTACCCCAACTCTCGTATACTTATGAATACTTTTGTACCCGAAGAATGTATGGTATTTCTTAACGTTCATGCCTCTATCCTCACAGAAATCAACCACCTTCCTAAAATTCTTCAAAGGCCACTTATTATCCATCTCCTTTTTTGATCATTCTATCCAACCATTTTAAGTCGCCCAACACGAATCACCTAAGCTCCTACTCACCCTGTTCAAAACTTCATTCAAATTATCCCAGAAAATAACTCATCATCACCCTCAGATGGAGCATTTGTTACAACCAAACATAACTTGACCTTTTCAAACAAATTTCACCATTAAAATTCTAGTGCAAGCAAAATCCACCATAGCTCAAACTCAACCGATCAGGCCCGAGGCATGCATAAGCATTCCTAGCAAGATATAAGTGGTAGTGGGTAGCCAACCCAACTACCACTGTCCTTTGTCGCCTCCTATGACATGCAGAACATACGCTGTGTGGAATTCTTTCTCCCTCCCCACATTCCACATAGTGGTATATGAAAAAAGTGTTGTCTGTAATAGTTTTGTGTTATGGAGAGTCTACACCCATGTAAGAAGAATGTGTATATGAGCGTAAGAGAGGTGAACCATTGGACACTTTAAGCATTGATGCACCTATATCCCAAATGCCTAATGGGATTACATCTCCATTTGCATCGACGAGGGCTATGTCCTTCCCTGTTCTCTTAGTTCGCCTCTCATTAAGACATAGCAGAACATATGTTAGAGAACTCATGCACTCTGACTATAGAGAATGTCCCTGCCATTCAATGGATTATATATATATTAATATTATAGTATATATATAAATATAGATACTATAATATATATATATATATAATCTAATATATATATATATGAGATATAATAATTATTATTATAATGATAATTATATATTATATATATATATATATATACATATATATATACTTTATATATTGGGTTTTCAATTTGTATATGGAGGAGGTTATGAAAGAATTCGAAGGTGGGGATGGCAGTAAATGTGGTGAGAATGATGGAGAATGGAGATGAAGTGGAGGGTGCCCTACCTATTATAGCGAATGCTTTGTTCTGTGGGCGAGATCTAAGAGAGTGTGATAGGATTGGTGGAGAGTTTTGGCAGGGTATGTAAAAGTAGGGGTTTGAAAAGTAAACGTAGCAATAAGAGTAAGGTTTATGTTGTGAGTGAGGACAGTCCTCGATGGGAAGTTATGTAGATGAAGCAGCTGGAGCAAGTGTCTGATGTTAAATATTTAAGGGTATGTGTTGATAAAAGGGAACGGAATGATGCAGAGTGTATAGGAAATCTGTAAAGCAGGAAGGTTGGCTGGTGCAATTAAATCGTTGTGAATAAAGGGACTAAGTCTGAGTGCGCTAGGGTCTTACATGCAGGGTATGTTGTACCTGTGGTTATTGTAGTAGTCGAACTATGTCCCCTGGAATAAGAAGTATAGATCCTAAGTTCAAGTGTTGTCAGATGGACAATCTTAGGAGCACGCTAGGTGTGAAAAGAATTAAAATAAAATGAGAATGGAACTTATTAGAGATTTGTGTGGTGTGAAGAAAGGGGTAAAGAGAAATAATGAAAGTATGTTGAATGGTTTGACCATGTGGAAAGGATGAATGAATAGTCGATGTTCGGTTTAAGTGGATGTATAGTGGGAAGTGTGTTGGGAACCGACGAGCTGGGATACCGAAGAGAAAGTGGATCGATTCGGTGAACGAATGTCTGAAAGAGAGAAATTGAGTTTGGCCAAGCAAGAAATCAAGGTGCATAATAGGAAGAGAATGGCGGGGTTTGTTGGGGCATTGGTTGTGGCCCACCTGGCCAGGGAAACCTTACATTGACGATTTACCATAAGTGAGTGGCCCGTCGCGGTCCCGATAGCTCTAGTGCGCGGATTTCGTGTCTGTGTTGGAGTTTTCAATAATAATGGTACAGAGGGGGCGGTAAGGCTGGGCTTTCTTCGACATTTGTCATATTCTCCTACTGCTTTTCCTTTTTCCGATGCTTGTAGCGCACCTTACTCCCAGTCTTGGGAAGAAGAGGTAGAGTTAACAGAAAGAAGAAACGAATATATATATATTATAATACTATATATAATATATATCATAATATATAATATAAGTATATATAATATTATATAATATATATATAATATATATAATATATATATATATATAGTATATATATATTATATATATTTTATATATAGAATAATCTATATGACGTATATAAATATATCTGTTATCTCTCCACCAATCAAGGAGGAAACTTGACGGAACAGGGCATATCAAAAACACATGATTAAAGTAAAGGGGCAAATCTCAGCAAACCCTTGATGTTCATGATGGGAGTGCCATTTGAAAAATCGTTATATTTACTGAGCTCTTGGGGAGAAAGCGAAAAAGGCTTTATTTAAAAGAGAGATCCGATGAAAGTAGACTTACTAAACAGATAGTAAGTAAAATAATTATATAGTTATTATTTGTTTTTGAATAAATATCTCAGGTTTGTTACTGTAATATATAATTTGATAGTAAATAATATAATAATATTTATAATTAATATAATTATATATCTATAATATATATATACATATACATATATATATATATATTATTATATAAGTATATATATATATATACCATATATATTATATATATATAAGTATATATATATATAATATATATATATATATATATATAGATATAGTTATATATTAATAAATACTTATATATATAATATATATAGATATATATATAAGTATATATATATATATAATATTAGTTTTGATTTCTTTTTTTTTACTATATATATAATATTTTATATATATATATATATATATATTCTATATATATATATAAATATAATATATATATATAATAAAATATACGGTATATAAATATATTTATATAATATATATATATATATATATAATAATATAATATAATATAGTATATTATATATATATATATTATATATATATATATACTATATATAAATTTATATATATCTATATATATATACTATATATATAAGTGGCAGAAGTGGCAGAACTGCTGGGAGTTATTTCTTTATCCTTCACTTCACAAGTTGTTGGTGAAGTTCTTTTCATGTTCCTCCACTGCACAGTTGGTGTTCTTTTGATAGCTCCTCGTATTAGACTTCGTTTATACGATGAGGAGCCTAAGTATCTTCAGGTATTCGGGTATACAACTTTCTCTGCCGAAGCCGAAGCCGCCAACTAGAGGCTATATGAGACGCTTTGATTGGTACTTCGAGGCTAAGGAACCGTCAGCCAAGTATTTATAACAGTTTTTAAAATTATTTCTATAGGTAGGGAATAGAACTCGGTTTTGGTCCTCATAGAATTTTTTATTAAAACAATTTCTTCAGTTGTAAGAAAACCTTTCACTGACCTAAAGTTTTAAAGCGTAATAATCAACTAGTAATTTTTATTAGAATATTATACCTAAATCTCTTGTACACCTACAACTAAGTTCAGTTTCTTTCACATTCGAAACTTTAAAAAGCCCGCCACCGCGATATGAGTACAGAAAATGGCGGGAACCAAAGATTTTTCAAATCACCCCATATACAAGCTATTTACTCAAACAATATACAAAATATGATATAAAATGCTGCAAAATACAATATTATATTACATATTACGATGAAAAATCCTTTTAATACGAGTTACAATGCATTTTACGTTTTCGGCGAGAGAGTGAGTGTGTGTGTGTGATAAATAGCGCTCAAAATCATAGATTATATGTGCATCCAAATTTCATTAGAAGCAAGATATTTTCGCAAATAATTCATACAGAATGCTAAAATAACAAAAATTACATTATTCAGTACTACATTACCATAACATTACCATAGCAAAATAATAATAAACCATATATTTACAATTATAAATGATTCCAAGTAAATAAATAAAAATGTTTACCCTATAAGCATATTTTCTTTGAATATTTGGTTAGAGAAAACGTAATATGTTTTATGGGTGACTACACACACTACATATCACTTTCGCCCCTAAAAGTGGAGCGTATTTTTACACTAAAATTTATATACTAAAATCGCTAAATATTATTTAAATATAATCACTTTAAAACACTATTATGAACTTTTATTTTATGTTGGGGTAACTTAACTTTTGGAGAAAATTAAATTATGCTGTATTAATCAGGAATATAGAGTTGGCAAAAAATTATCTGACTCCCAACTCTTCGCATAAATATTTTCCAGGTTATAATAAAAGAAACATTTAAACATTTAAATCTATGTTAATAAATCTATCTTTTAGTACATTCAACCTCGCTTCTTTTTTACTTTTAATCGCTTGCATCACTATTACATTATTATTATTATTATTATTATTATTATTATTATTATTATTATTATTATTATTATTATTATTATTATTATTATCATTATCATTATCATATCATTATCATTATTATTATTATTATTACTATTATATTATTATTATTATTATTATTATTATTATTATTATTATTATTATTATTATTATTTTCATTAACTTTTTATTTTTATTATTATTTTTAGTATTATTATTATTGGTCTATTATGTATAATTAAATGATTAAATTTTTCTTTTATTATAAGCTGGAAAATGTTTTGCAAGGAGTTTAGAATCGAAACAAACAACCGACTCCCGACTCTTCAAAAATGTGTAGACTCTAAACTCTTAAAAACGTTAGACTAACTCCATTATTACTCTAGGTAAAAGGCCTTGATCTAAGGTGACAGACATCACAGATTTATTATTATTATTATTATTATTATTATTATTATTATTATTATTATTATTATTATTATTATTATTATTATTATTATTATTATTATTATATTTGGGAGATTTAAAATTTAGACAAAAAAAAAAAAAGAAGGAAGAATATAAGAAAATCAAAGACAGTACTTAAGAAGACACAGCAGCCTATCAAAGACTGCCTGATAGTTGTTATATGGTAGATTCATTTATGTGTCGTGTCATATCGCTGCGCGATAAAATAATTTCCTCTTCTCAGTTACTCCAGCTATACAAGGGTCTCATCCGCCCTTGTATGGAGTACTGTTCTCATATGGGGGGGGGGGCTCTGGTTTCACCCGGCTTTTGGACAGGGTCGAGTCAAAGGCCAAAAGGCTTATAAACTGTCCTGTACTTTCCAGTTCACTTGACCCTCTATCTTTGCGGGCAATGTTGGTGCTTTATCTCTTTTTCTATAGGTACGCAGCGGCAGGTGTTTTCGAGGAATTACCAATCGCGTACCACCACCTTTACGACGCCCTCGTAGCACAAGGGGTGCTCTTTCTGCTCACGAGTTTTGTGTGGATATTGGTAACTCCAGGCTAGTTCGCTGCGGTGCTTCCTTCTTTCCTGCCACTTCTGTTCTGTGGAACTCTCTTCCATCTTCTGTGTTTCCTGTGAATTTAATCTCCCTCATTTTAAAGCCTGCGCTGTGTCTCTATCTGATTTGCGTGTTAGATGGATGAAATTTTGCGTTGCAACACCCCCCTCCCTGATAGGGCTCTGCCCGTGAGTGGTGGTGTGACAAGAAATCATATATATATTAATATATATATAATATATATAATATATATAATATATATATTATATTATAATATATTATATATATGGGTGTGACATTAGTATATATATATATATATATATATATATATATATATATATAATTATATATATATATAATACCTCTCAGTATTGTTTGAAAATGTTTTATTTTGTCTTAATTTTTTTTTTGTATTTTCTTTTATGCTCAGATTTTATTTTTTGGTTCAGCTAGAATTTTGGCAATGAAGCAGACTGAAGGGAAGACAATTATGTATACCGCTATGGGATCAGAGTGGCGGCTGTTTGGTCACCCTAGAAGACCTAGAGCTATTAGTTCTGTTGTTCTTGATGATGGAATATCAGCTAGAATAGTTGCTGATGTCAGGGAATTTATGAACACTCCTGAATGGTATTCGAATAGAGGTGAGTATTATTAGGTAGAAACATGTTACTCATTTATCACATTACTAAAAATATTTGACCTTAATAATTCTTAAGTTTTTCAATCAAGTACCTAATTTTTATAATTTTTATTCAATATTAAGAAATATGCTTTAAGGTATTCCTTACAGGCGAGGTTATTTATTGCACGGTCCACCCGGATGTGGAAAGAGTTCCTTCATCACAGCATTGGCAGGAGAACTTCAGTTAAGTATATGTGTGCTGAACCTTGGCGAAAGAGGTCTTTCTGATGATAGATTGGGTCATCTCTTAGCTGTTGCCCCTGAGGTGAAGTTAAAATGTTTTTTACATGAAAATTATGTATATTCAACCTAGATTTTGCTTTATAAGTTTAATTTGGTATTTCTTTTTGAAAACAGAATAGCCTCATTTTATTGGAAGACATTGATGCAGCTTTTTCCAGTCGAGAAGAATCTTTACAAGGTATACAAATCCAAAGATATCGTTTTTTTTTATTATTCTTCGTTTCGTTTCAATGTGGTAGTAAATTTAAATTGACCATGTTAAAATTTCGTAATAATTCGAAGAAAATTATAAAATATGCATCATACCAACTTATAATATTATGACCAGTGGGTAGGTTAAAATTTTAATGTTAAAGTGTCTCTCTTATAATTTTATATATCAATAGAGATCAAATTTTGGAATTAATAAATTTAATCTATATATCGCCAAAAAAAATTACATACTGTCTCATAACAGTTTATCGACTCCAATTCCCACTCGAGATACGCGGAGCTAGTGGTGATCTTATATAGCTAACACACATCACCTATTAAGCAGGAGAAGGGCTTGAAAAACATTATTCTATATCAGATTTCAGAAGAGCGTTGTATCGTTTTAATAACTAACCGCAGACTCTTTTTATCTTAAAACGAAAAGCTGCTTACCTAATGCATACCTCACAGTGTCAAATTAAAATATTCTATTCACAGATCATAAGATTGAAAGAGAATAACACTATAGCTCACACACATAACCGCCGCCACCATTCACTACCAGGAAGTCACGAGATAACATAAAAAATCCAGAATACCTCTTGTTCTATCACGCTCCTTCAACGCAGGTATTTGCGCGAGGCACCTCTTTTCGGTGCATGAGTCTGGTTTGTCTTTTGGGCTTAGTGGCCGTCAACGTTGCGGCGATGTAGTTGTGTTATGGTGCAATATTTGCGTATTGGTTGCACAGGCGTTTCTATTGACTTTTTGCCCACCACCCGGTTGTACGACGACCATCCGGCGGGCCGTACACTGTTTAACTTGTGGCTTGGCGGAGGAGGGGGGTCTTAGCAGCGCTGAGCAACTGTAGGAATAATTATACTATAGGAGGTCTAGTGTGTGAGGACAGTGTGGAAGTATATCATAGGATGGGCGGGTGAGGGGCAAATTAATTTATTCTGATCCCCGCCTATAGCTATAGTTGAGATAAGATAGTTGATATAGTATATTGAATAGATATATGTAGTAGTTTAAGTTTAAATAATATTTGATATTATTCATATATACTATGGATTCATAATATATTCTAAATATGTTCATTTTATATTTTAATAAGTAATTAATTAATTATCATTAAATGGTATATAATTTACTTAAGTATTATATAATTATTATATATAAAATGCGTAAATTAATTTATTAAATTCATCATTTATATCTCTCAGGATACTACTATACTTTATTTTATATTAGATAAGTTGTGATTGGTCAATAATTGTTATATATCTTAAATACTCATCAAAGTGAATGCGCTCTTCTACAACTACTCGTAGGCGTTTAGTTAAGGTTATTATAATAATGACTCTCTGGAGTTATAGTTTTTTATTATTGTGCGGGATAGCTTTGTCTCACTCAAGTTTTCAATTATAGATACGAAATCCCATCTCGCAATCTATCTAACATTATTTCATCAATTCTTAATTTGTTCTCTAAGTTTTTTTCTATTTGCATTGAGATTCTTAGATAAAGGAGTTGCTTTCATAAAGGCAGGCAACCACTTCAATTATGTGGAATCATTTCTCTTGTGGTCTTTGTTTATTTAAACAGTTAGTTTTATTAATTATATAGAAAAATATAACAAGTATTAGCATTGGGGTATTTTTTATTTATTGTGTGATATTTTATCTCAATTGTTAAGTGTCTGGTTTATGGCTCGGTTAGCGCTTTCCGAATAGTGATTAAGTGCGGATGACGTGATATAAAATACATAATCTATACGAGTATTTCATAATGACATACTCGATTTAATATTATATTAAATGATGAAATTTTCAGGATTTTTATAATTTGAGATAACGATTAATTGTACAAATAACTTAAGTATATTGATGTGTTGATTTATAAACGTTTGTAAAGTGTTTTAATAAGTGTATTTATTATATTTAGTATTTGTAGTTTTTTTTATATACTTATTGGGAGTAATACGTTGTTACATATTATATGATATTTATTTTATTAATAGCTTTTTGTTATATGTTATATTGGCCAAAAGCAAGTATCCTACAATGTTTAAGCAGAAATTTTAATTAGATAGAAGAAAGAAGAAGAGAGAGAGACAGTTGAGGTATGATGTGCAAAATTTTCGTTTGATAGTAATTATTTTTTTTTTCAAGAAACAAATTTCTAGTATAGATTTTTTTTGGGAAAAGAAGAAGCGCAGCAATCCCCAGAAAGATTGGGTATAAGGTCATATTCATTGATAAAGGGTAAGGGGTAGGGCCTACACTAATAAAAAGATTATAATTAGAGGGTATATGGTACCCAATATAAGTGCTAAAAGTTATAATTTTATAGGGGTGATTTTTTGAATATGGAGGCCTATAATTAAAGAATATTTTGTACAAAAGTATGCTATGAAAGTTTCGTAAACTATATACGTAATACTAGTGGTTGTATACAATTTTCCAATATAATAAAGATATAGAGGCATTATGGGGAATTTTTAACTTCCCTATATCTACTAGATATATTATATAGATATAGATTATAGTGAGTGGAATAGGGCTATTCTCATGTGAGGAGCTGATAGGGGGTGCTCATTATCGACCGTCACTGACAATAATGATAATGGAGAGAAGAGAAAAGAGAAAAAGTTTTGAAGAAAAGAGAGGAGACAGTAGTGTTTTGTGAGCAAAATTGGTTTAGGGGGCATGTGTTTTTGAGGGAAAAAGCAAAATCTTTATTTTGAAGTTGTTCTACTATGTAGGGAAGGGGCGATTGTGTATTGATGATACGAGGAAGAAGAAGGAATAAGAAAAGAAGAAAAGGGGTGTTTGAGAGATGGCAGGAATTTTTCCAGAAAGGAGGAAGGTTTGTGAGGAAGGGGGAGAAGTTCTTATTGAAAAAATTTGAAGATGATTCTGAGAGAGAGACATCGAATTAGTTTCGAGGAGAGGGTGAGAGAGAGAGGCGTTAAAAATAAAAAAAGTTACTGGAGTCGCTGCTGATATAATGAAGACTGGATGGCTAAGGAGGTTGGGGGGTCACGGGTCAGTTATAGATTGTGGGCTTATAGAAATAGAGTGGTCTGGGTTTTAATTTTTTGTTATAGTAGGTAATATTATATATAGATGAGATGAGAAGATATAGAGTGAAGTAATTCTGATATATATATATTGAGAGATATTTTTTTTTTTGGTTTACATAAAGTGATTTTTTTTTTTTAGTAATATATAGATATAGATATATATGATATAGTATATATATATATGTATATAGATAAAGATATTGTGAGTTGTGTTATGATAATGATGAAGGTTTTTGAGATTGTATAATAATATAATGTATGAAGATAGCATCGAATTGACATTTTTAGGTGGTTTGATGGTGCAAAGAATAGGTATTTTTTGCATGAGGTCATTAGAGATAATTTTATTGTTGTTGTTTGTGTACGTATCTTATATATATATAAAATAATACTTTTTAAAAATTAAAGGATAATAGTTTAGAGATAACCAAATTTTTTTTTTTAGGGGGGGGGCAATTATTATTTTTATTATGGAATTTCATAGTTTTTGTTAATTATACAAAGTAAGGCAAAAATAAGATAAGTATATAGTATATAATTTAATAAATATTAAATTTTAATAATCAAGAAATTAAAAGTAAAATATGGTAAAGAAATGAGGCAATATGTTTTATTTATTTATAATACACTTATTCTTTAAATATGTGTAATTGTTATTATGAACCGTAGGTCAGAGATGAATG
The DNA here is from genome assembly GCA_015478945.1 of Trachelipus rathkii. Lineage (NCBI taxonomy): Eukaryota > Metazoa > Arthropoda > Malacostraca > Isopoda > Trachelipodidae > Trachelipus > Trachelipus rathkii. The sequence goes on from JABUQX010049982.1 coordinate 25,182, forward strand.
AAAGAATCTCTTGAGCCTATGGGAAGTCGTTATTTTGATTTTGACTTATAGTTATATTTTTTTTGAAAGTGTGCTGTAGTAGGTAATTTTGTTAGTTGTTTGAAGGAATGTCGGTTTAATGTTTGGTTTTGCGTTAGTTGTTGATATAACGCTTTTGATGTGTATTAGGTTATAATTGATGTATTTATTTTTATTAGTACTTATTTATATAATATTAGATAGTCTATAGGATAGTAATATACATAATTTAGAGTACATATATATATATTATATATAATATATGAATAAAAAAGATTATATATCTGATATAGATATATAATAGTATATATATATATATATATATATATATATATATATATATATGTATAGTAGTAGCTTTTGAGGGTTTGTGGTATTGATTTAATTATATTTGTAGGTAGTTGGGATATACTATATATATATTATATATTATTGTATTTTACTATATAATACGAAATTTCTATTTTTTTAGTATTCTAAATTTAGAAAACATTATTGTAGTTAATACCTTAAAAAATAAATTAAGTATTAATTTATGTTTGAATGAATGAGAAGTGAAGAAAATAAGGTGTATTAGTATGTGTATATAAAAAAATAATTTCAAATATATATTTGTAATAAATTTCTATTTAAAAAGTGATTATATTAGTTCTTTAACGATATAATAAAACAACTGTATTTAAAAATATTAAATTTATTTTAAATTTGCAGATGTTTTATATTTAAGATTTAAAAAAAAATTATATTTATTTATATAGTAATTTGAATTTAGGAAATTTTTTTATATTATTTTATATACGTTTAGTGTTCATAATGGTGTGTACCGACTGGAATAATACAACTTCTGTTTTTAACGATTAAAAATCTTCATTAGCAAAAAATTTTCCAATAATTATAAAAAGTATTTTTTATTGGGCTACTCTTAAACTTTGATCTTTATATATGATATTCTATTATATTTTAGTAGACTCCAATTTACTATCTTTTAGTGTTATTGTGAGTAGAATATTCGTTAGTTATATAGTGGTAGATGTGATCTGCTCATTTTGTGTTGATATTAGAATGAGTGGATTAGGTTTAGGTACAGGTAGTCAGTATCCTCTAGGTATTGTTTTTGGGTGTGTTGTGATATATACCTATAATTAGTAATTTATTTGTACTGATTAGTCATATTTAGTAATAGCTTATTGACTAAGCAGTGAAATGCTAAATAGGCAGGCAATTCCATATGAATTAAAGTATCACTTGAAGAGTCGAAACGATATACTATTATATAGTATATATATATTATATGTTGTTATATTTATATATATATATAAAACTTAAAGCACTAAATATTTATTTTTAATTAACAACAGCCATATCCATTATCTCCCATGATATATATTGCTATATTATATATACTGTATGGGACGTAAAATGTATATTATATAATATTAAATATATATATTATATATATATATATATATATATAGTATGTATTATAATAATATATAATATATATATATTACATTTAATATATATGATATTAATATAATATATATTAACTTATTATGTTTAGTTATTGTATTATTTTTATTTTGTTAGTATTTTTATATGATATTTAATGTTTTGGTTTTGTTTGTGTGTTTGTTGTGTTATTTTATTGGGGGCTTGGGTATGGATTAAAAGCTGTTTTCTTAAAATTTTATACATGTATAAAAATATTAGAGGTGAGGAAGGGTAAGGATAGGATAGAATAGTAGGAGGATATAATATTTAGATTGAGCAAGGCCCCGGCGAAAGGGTATATATTTAGACTGAGCACGAGGGCTATAAATTATGATTTTGTTTCTATTAATTGCGACTGTGTGAGCTCCATAGATGGTTGCTAATCAGGAGTATGGGCATCGAAGGAGGAATTGTGAGCGCAGGTAAAATCTGGGTGGATAAGAGAATTAGTGATTTCTTGGGGAAGTAATTTCTGTCACAACACTGCTGGTGAGTTTATGTAGGTGGAGCTTTCCTCTCCGAAAAACATTTAGCTAAAATATAGTTGGGCGGCCCTCATTATATGAACAAGGCTGCATGGTGCTATTAGAAAGTCTTCTTTGTTTTGGTGTGGTACCATTCCCTACATTGAGTGTAGAGTTTGGACCCTAATCGCGTTGATCACGCGGGAAACTATGTAGTATTATACTGGTAGGCTTTTCAGGGGGGCGGTATGATATAAGTGAGTAGGAGACGGCGAGTATAGCTGGAGGGGGGGTAATACCGCTCAAACCGGGCAGTTATGTATATATATATTAAGGTATAAGATAGTATAATAACTTTCAGTGTAATTTTTTATTTATTTTATTTCTATTAATTAATATATATATATTATTATTATATTTATATTTATTATATAATATATATATTAATATAGATTTAATTAAGTACTATATATTATATATATATATATATATTATATTATTATATGTAATATATATATTATTATATAATTAAGTAAAAAAGGTATATTTAGGGTGCTTTGTGACTACTTTTTTCCGTGTTATGTGAGTTGTCATAGAGTCGAGTGAGTATTTTATTTATAACTTCCTTTCATACCTTAGTTTTGTCTCCAAATCCGTCATTAAAAAAGATAATAGTTGAATATATTATTGTATAGTAATTATATATATAGATTTAATATTTGTCATAATATAATAGTGAGTTGGAAATTAAATTTATTATATTTTATTAAATTCAATATATTCCAGTGGTTTTTTTTATTATTTTTAGTATTAGAAAATTATATTTAAAATATAATTTATTCCTAAATTCAGTATTAAGGATTATTTTAAATTATTTTATAATTATTTAATATAAATTTTTTTAATCATTTATTATTTTAGATATTAATGAATATTAGTATTAATAAGTTTAAAATTTATAATTAATAGTAACAACTTAATGATTATTTACCAACTTTATAAAAATTTTTTATTTTAAACCATAAAGTAACTGATATAAACTATAGTATTATTTTAATATTTTATTTATTTGCATAATATCCAGTATGTATACTTATATAAAACTAAAAATAACCAGCTTTTTAAAATTTGAGGGGTAGACTTATATTATATTTAGAAGACGGATGGGTATTTTTTTATTGGGTAATTTTACTAAATAAATTATAAAATATAGCTGTTAAATATTAACCAAAAAATTATAATAAAATTTGGGAATGGAAGACCGGAGAATACACTACAAAAACAAATATGTGATACTTTTTTCATATAAATGTTTTTTATTTTATATATAGGACTCCTAACATTGTTTAATTAGTGCGCCGACAAAATAAGTTTTAATTAATTTATTTTCAAAAAAATTTAGGACGTTAGACGAGGACTATGGCGCCGTACAATAATTATTTTTTATTCTACTATATTTCCTAGGGGGGGTGAGATAACCAAATTTTTCACATAACCTACATTATTACGAAGATAGTACGTAGGGGGTATTTATATATTTGCATTTTTCCATTTTTTATTTTTATTTAGAGGGGATAAGGGTAACACTTTTATATTTACTACTATAGTGCGCGTAGATAATACACCAATCTAGACATTTCCACCTTACCTATACGACAAAAGTTATAGATAGGTAGGAAAATGATAAATATAAATAAAAACCGATTTATTTTATTATTTTCCCTATTTTATTTAACCTGGGTATACTTTTTTATAATGGGATTAAAAATTTACTTTTTAACATTATCAGGAATTTTTATTTCTCTTAATTTTAATACATGAGAATTTTCATAAAGTGATTGATTTTAGAAAAAATTATTAGTATTATTGTATTACAATTAAATTATAAAATTTTTTAATGGATTTTTATTTAATTTGGGGGTTTTCTTAATAAACTGGGGATATCAAAATACTGATAAAGATAATTCATTACCTTTATATTGGGGGAAACTCTGTTGATTTAATTTAGGTATATATGATTAATAAATCAATAAAAATTTATTATAAAAGGACTTTATTCGGTGGTCTTATATTAATACAATAAAAATATAAGAAAGGAGGGGGGTTTATAAAGTGGACGAATTGAGTATAGTAGGTATGTATTTATCTAAAAGTTTATTATATTAGGTCCTAAAAATTTTTTATATTTATTATTTATAAGGAGATAAGTTAAGTATATATATAATGAGAGCTTGGTTCCTTAACTTATTTCTCACTCTCCTAAATAGATTTAGAGAAATTAACTTCAAAGACTGTGATATAGGTTTTAAGATTTTACCTAATATAATAGTATATAAATATAGAGCTCCATATACTCTATAGATATACTACCTTAGAGTTTTGAGTTATTATTTGATGCCCATAATACCCTACAAATTTTTTAGAAACAAAGATGAAAGGTATAGTAATAAATAGTATAATATATATAAGTACGGTACATCTAGTAGATGATATAATTAAGAAAATAATATTTATTGATTATTGTAGGAATAACCCCCATATAGTAGGTGAGATAAGAGTAGGAAGGTATGAATCTAGGGGGTGTTTTTGTTTAATAATATACGTACCTACCCCGAGGTATAGGTATTTTTTAAACAAAATTACTAAAATAAATGTAAGATACACGATATAAATAAATTATTTTTAGACCTTTTTAAATATAATAATAAATATGACGTATATTAATTATTTTTTAATCAAACAGCTTATGTGTACTACATAGAGGGATATTATTATAGAGGGGATGAGGTTTTTCGAAGGGGTTTATTTTGTAATCGGTATTCTTGTTTAATATAAAGTAGGGGTGAGGGGAAGTAGGTTGAGGTATTAGGATTTATATAGTATAATATATATATAGTTATAGGTATGTGTGTATGCATATGTGGCACTTGTGGTTTAGTTGTTTTTTTTTTTTTTTTTATCTCTGTTACTAACCAGGGTGGGGATGGGTAGAGTTAAGGAATTTGGTTTTTATTCCCTAAAGTGGGATTAGTCAATATGAAGATAGAATATATTATGTTAAAGATTAAAAATATTTAAAGTGTGTATGAGTTATAAAATAGATTTATGTAATTATATTAGATAATAATTAAAATTTTTAAAATAGTAGGGTGGGTGAGAAATGATGAGTGAGGGTGAGACGATAATACAGAATAATAAGAATAAATAATATAGAAGACTCATATATATATATATTAGTAAGTGTATATGTTATTATATAAATTAGCGTATGAAAAAGTATAATAAATATATATATATAAAGGTTAAAGATATATTTCTTCTTGTGATTTGACTTCGAAAAGTGACGCTTGTTACTAAGCTATTAATAACAATTATTATCATCTGCAGAGAGGTAAGCTTTAAAGGTCGTAGTGCTATATTGTTATGGAAGTAAAGATTTGTTTATTGTTAATTGGGTTATAGATTAAACGTTGTGTGTAGCTCATATGATATATGAGTAAATAAAAATATTTCATAGGTAATTTATTTTTTTTAAAATTTTTTTAAAGGTAATAAATCCATACAATTTCATTTTATTTACGCGGCTAAATTTTAAGTAATTGATAATTTATTTTTTTTGTTATTACGAGTTAATAGAAATTTATCTTTTTATATAAAAAAGTTATCAACTTTCAAGGAGAAATATATATATATATAAATATAAACTCAGTTTTTTGTCTTAATATAATTTATTTTGTATATAATTATAATAATGAAATAGATATACAATTATTTAATATATTATTATAGAGCTAACCTACTATAGCTACTATTAACTTGGATTATATTTATAAATAAAGTTTATTTAATATGTATTTATTTTATATATTTTTATAGTTAGCAATTTTTTTGGGTTATTGATATATACCCAGTATCTTAGGGTAGCTATAATAGTTTTAGAGATATATATTACTAATAAAATAATATATAATTGTATATACGCTGAGTATATATATATAATATAAATTATTTCTAGGATAAAGTATAAGGATATAAGTTATATATATTATAACGATGAGTTTCAAATTAGATTTATTCATACATTATTTAGATATATACTATTATTGTATAGCTATATATGTTTGTAGATTACCTTTAGGAGTTAATAATAATACTAGCTATAGGTAATTATCACTATTTGAGGTGTTCAATTAATGAGCCTTTATTTGAATGTTCTTCTCCAAATTTAGAGGATAAATGCGGTTATATTTTATCTCATAGCTATATTATTTATAATATATTATTATATGATCGCAGTTATAGGTCGTGCGCTGTTAGAGGTAGTCTAAAGCATTATGTTTTTTTCTTAATTTATTGTATATATAGCTTTGCTTTTCTTATATCATTATTATTAGATAGTTGTGTCAAATTTGTTATTTTTTTCTTACTGATATTTTCTCAATTAATAATAATAGATAATCGAATGTTATATAGATTAATAAAAACTCTTATTATATTAAATTATATTTTGTATTACATTTTGTAGATTATATTAAATAATACAGGTTCCTCTTCAAAAAAAATATTTCGCATGAATGTGCTGTATTAAATATTATATTATTCTGTTATACTAAAAACACTAATTAATGATTATTAGAAAGGATAGTAGTATACTTTCCTATTATTTGAAAATATTTTTATATTAAAATATAATTATAAATGTTGGGATGTTATTATTATATATCATAATAGTTATTATGTAATAAAGAAGATAATGTATATATGCTATATCTATTAAACAGAGATCATAAATACAAGATAGGATTGTTAACGTACTATCACTTTGTATAATTTATAATAAGAAGGTAGTATATATCAGTGCTAAAGCTTAATTTATATATATTAAGAAATTATCTAATATAGAATTAGACCTTTCTGATATAATTATATCATCTCAAATCGTAAATAATTTGTATCTCGTAATAAATAACTTAGTGTAATAACTATTCATCACTTTTTTCAATATATTTTACTTAATTATCATTAATAAAGGCTCATGTATAAATATCAAATTTTCTAATATAATCTTTAAATTTATAATAAATAAACATGTTTTTTTAATATTTATAAATTAAGAGTTGAATATAAAATATTTCATATTTTTCTTATGATATTTATATATTAAAATTTAATTTATTATTTTATTTAAATTATTGTGTTATATTATTTATTTTTATTATGTAATCATTATTATTTATATTATATAGATATTATATTATTATCATATTATTATTATTGTAATTATAAATATAATTTAATTAATTGAATATATATTATGAACTATTATTAATATATTACTCTATTATTTATATATCTATTTAACAGTTATATATTTATGGATGATTAAAATTAAAAGGAAAATAATTTTTAAACATTGTTTTGTTAAAGATAAATTTTTTTAATATATATATTGTATTATAATAAAACATGGTTTGGTATTATTTTTTATATTTTTAAAACATTATTTTTATTTTAAAAATCAGATACTTTATTCTTATTAATTTATTTTGATATAATTAATATTTTATTTTTATTACTTTTATTTGAAAGATTAATTTATAATTTTTTTGATATTTATCTTTTAACCTCTGAAAATGTTTTTGGTATTATACAAGTAGATACTATCAACATATTCTAACACTGTGTCCATCCTAAGCTATTAATCATTGATATGTCGAGTCTCAAGTGAACTAGTATATAATAACCTAATATATAGATCACTATAGCTCGCGCTATAACGAATTCTGATTAGCCAAGGTTTGAGTAGAGTGTAATTAAGTCTATGTAAATGGGATGTGGCGTTCATTAAAGAATATATATATTATCATATATTATATATAAGTGATACTAGATTAATTTCTTTCTACCAGGTATTATTATATACCATGATCCTAAATCACCTGTCAATGCTCAGTAGAATTAATCCAAGTCCGCCCTCAATACTTATTGGCCTTGTTGTGTGGTATAATAATAAGTGCCTTGACTTTGTGTGTAAAGTGTTATTTGGATTTTATGATAATATGTAATAATCGGGATTACGTTATATAGATTATATTTATAAATTAATTTATGTATATCTTCGGGCTTCAGTGTTATATTATTTGTAATAGCAGTATATGTATATATTATTATATTATAATATATTAATATTATATATATAATAGTTATATATTATATATATATAATTTTAATTAATATTATATATATATATATATATATATATATATATATATATATATATTATTAAGATTGTATATTTATATATATGGTATATATAGTATATATGATATATATATTTGTTAGTGATATATACTACAAACGATAGGGTCAAATTGGTTGCTCCTTAGGCTTCCTTGTTAAGTATGGTACAAATAAAATCATTTTGCTATTTACTGAAACTACAATTTATGTGGGCCCATACTTTAGTTTTTTATAAAGTGGTTCTTATAATCGTATTTTTTATATTTAATATTATATAAAGTATATTGATGGAAATTCTATTATGAGTATGATTTTTCACATGTGCGCCTTCATTGCATTTAAAATTTTGCACAATTAAAAATGAATTCTATACCATTGAGAGCGAAATTAACTACATTGCATGCGATGTGTCAGATCCAGAGCCTATTCGTGTAGTGGAACAGATTAGTATAACCTAGCTACACACTGCTCCTTAGTCGCCGCCGCCGTTGCGGTAGGGTGGCTTTGGTCCGTACTCGTTACGCATCTCATTGCAAGTCGTCTATCACTGATGAGTGTATAGTGCACGTTCTTAATACCACACACCCTTTGCACAAGTATATCGTGCTGCGCTGCACATGCAATATTCGGTTATCCACAATTAATTTTCAAAAATGAGCTACCTTTATATATGCATTACTCTTTTAAGAGGATGTTATTTAGTAGACTATAACTATCACAAATGTAACAATTCATACAATCAACATAACATCTGATTTTTTTCATATCATAAGCACATAATTATGGAGAATCACAGGATAATTTATAATATTTGTGGTGTAAATTTGGAAACATTAAATATATATAGTAAAGAAAATAATTTTCCTAAAGCAAAGAAAGGGAGTCTGGATTGTGAATAGTTTTAAAGGTATAAGGTTATTTTTTAAGAGTAACTAAATAGTATTTATTGTTCTCAATGTATATTTTGATGGTGAATATCTAAGTAGAAGAGCATAAAAACTAGTGTTCTTACTCTCTAACATAATTTATGTAATTATTACTCATGTTTTTGTAATTTATATTTCTGTCTCTCTACTTACGGACTATTTATAATTAGCGCAAGAAATTAAAATGCAATGAATGTTTGTGCTGTATTAATGGTATATTATAAGGATGTATTAGACGTAATCTAAAATTGTCGTTAAAAATTAGATGAGCCCGAGATGAGTAAAAAAGAAGTAATCTTCTTCGTATTCTTTGATTGTGGTTAATTAGGCAATTTTGCTTGTAATTCAAAAAACACTTCAAGACGCTAAATGTATAATAGAGAAAGTAGGGAATAGGATAAAGATAATGAGTAAATAATCATGAAACTTCAGGAATAGGAAATTAGGAAACGGTTGACATTTTAAAGTAAGATGAGACACAAAGATACTAAGTCCAAAGAGGGGACGACATCATTTAGTAAGTTTAATCATATATATATATAGGTAGAATTTATTTTATGTGCTATTAAGAAGATAATTTAATTTTCACTTAGAAGTCTACTCAATAATGAAATATGGTGAATGAGAATATTATTATATATTAATGTCACCCTCAATAAATAGAATAACCATGTATCTACTGAGTTGTTTAAAGTGCATATTATGAGAGAGGACAATGTTGAGCAAATTAGAGATTGCATGTCTCATAGTTAATGCGGCCCTCAAGGACCTCGGTAACTTCTCATGGTCACCAAATATAAACTCTTTGTCATCTGTCCAATCGCTCTAAATGTTGTCACACGCCACAGGAAAATAATCTGGAGAGATCAGAGATACAGTCTCAGCTCGAGCCCAGTTCCTAGGTGCGATCCCTTCTCTAACCACTCACGGTCTCTCTCGCTGCAGTTGTTTCGGATGGAAGAAATAGCATGAAACACTTGTCGATATCTGGAGCGCTACGTAATTCCGAAAAGTTTTAATGAGATAGATACATTACGTGCTGAGTAGTGGTCATTTCAGATGATTTAAGCATGAAATATGACAGTGATTCACTTAAAGTCCTTTAATTCGTCAGGAAGATCTCGAGATGTATTTAATGAAATTCTGGGTATTATTGAACGAACAAGATTCTACAGATCTTTAAGTTAGCAGTTTGATTTTGCGATAGTGAGAAAATCCTCGTGGTGAATACGCAGGTACAAGAATGGCAATATCACACTGTATTGGAGGTTAATCTTAAAAGACCACTTTCAAGTCATTTGCATGATGTGCATACTTTTTAATGAACTAGTCCACTCCTAGTATGCATACTTTTTAGTATTTATCAGTGAGTGTTGTGAAGTGGAAGACAAACTGGGAACCCATCGTCACATGAAGGACCTGTAACTTCAAAAACATAATGGCTGGATCTGTTTGAAATGCCTGCATTGTGACCTATGAACCAACATTTCAAATTATCACTACTCTAACTTCAAAGGACACCTTACATTCAGGGCGCTTCTTTGTATGTTCATCGTTCCTGAAACAGTGCGAAAGATCTAAGTTCTAGACCTAGCTGTATATTACTAATAAGAAATCTTTGTTTATTAATTCAGCAAACGGGTGAGCTCGGAAGCAAAACTCCGAGGATCGTCAGAAGTCATGCTTGAGACTCATTGGGAAAAAACTGTGCACCCGTCTACAGAATTCCGGTCTAGCCACTCTCACCAGGTGTGTGCTCTCGTGTGTGGCTAACTAGAAGATGTGCTCACAACAAGCTGCTTCGATTGTACGGTGATTTTCAACATACAGTAATTCTGGACTCTGATTGATCTGAGGCTGCTTGAGCATTAGCCAGAATTCCTACTGAGAATCCTGTCTATGCCCCATTATGGTTCGTAATTCCTGCTCCCATCTGCTTATCCTGTGCGATAGGGATTGCCGGGTGACAACGTAATTCTTGTGCACTTATGGGTATACACACCCTAGCTATCAAAAAGCTTTCCTGAGGATCAGAACATCATTTCTCCAGTGCTACTAAACAACTCCTATTTTTGTTCATCAGAAAATTGGTGGTTGCCCTCTGTTGTGGGTGCAACCGCTTTGGGTAGTTGCGAACGCGGCTTGCGCAAAAAACGCGGCCTCTTGCACATGTCCAGATAACCGTCGCCCTCTCGATAGCGACTATCATTGATTAAGCGCGCGCCGACTCATTCTCTAAAGATATATAATATACGCATCTCGTTCTTCCTGTGGTCAACTGAATAATTTATTTGAATAAGCTCTCTGATAGATACTCGAGACACAAGAGGTATTGATCGCTCCGCGAGCTCACATAGCTGATCTATTAGTCGGGGCTTCGTGACTAGAGCAAGGGCGAGGGGGTGTCCGCTTATAATCATATCTTACTAAATCATCGTACACGGATGCGTATATCACTGAGGCTGTACATACTTCATATTGAGATTCGCCTTACTTATAGTCTTAGATGGGGAGTACTTTCATATCTACCCCCCCCACCTTGCCTCTTTATTCTTTCGCATAGATAACAAAAGTTCTCAGATTTGATGAGTTGGTTTTATTTTGGTGTTTTATTATTTAAAATTAACGCTAGAATTGGTCTGTGGCGTATATCTTTTAATCTCAGTTTATTTCTCTATCTGCTCTCTCCTCTCATCCGTCGATGCTTTGATATAACAGGAGAATATCAATATGTAAGCTCCAATTAGAATAGTTCGCCAACAAGGCATACCGAGGAGTCAACGTGAGACACTGAGGACTGCTTTCTTGCTAAACCTACCAAAGTTAGAGGTTAAAATCGGGGAATATTTCACCAATAACGAGGTACTCCGTGGACGGAAAGTCTCCTGGGATCAATTAGTCAAACTGACAGATTATTATGATCGGAACTTTGAAGTTGAAAACGAATAGCACTTAATTTATAATATTAAATAGTAATGATAGTGTAAAGAAAAAAGTTTAGAAATGTAGTGTCCTGATAACTATATTTTATCTCTCTATGATTTTATTTCCCAACAGTGGGACAAGTGAAGTTGGAACAACTACAGGAGTGAACTTTTATAAAGTTTTAGTCACTTACTTGTCTCACATCGCGGAAGAAACGCCTCCATCGTTTTTGATCCTCATACGTTCTTGCCTCCATCCCATTTATGCTTCCTCCTCTCCGCTGGATCACCGTCTTAATGTTTTATCTCCTTTCATTCGTAGTACAATTTTTTTATTAATTAATTCCCTTTACGTATCCAAACCTCCTCCCTTTTTATTTAAAATGCCACCACGTTCTTTAATCTCAACTCCTCTCACATATCATTGTTCATCAATATATTCATTATTGTTACCCCAACTATTACTCTTAGGCCCAAATTGTCGACAGGGAAAATTGTCAACGGGTCATATTGTCTAAATTTGTGAAAAAAGTTAACCAAAATCCTGTCTGCAATATGGACATGTTTTTAAAAAATGTGTCGACCATTTGGACAATATTAAATTTTTTAATATATCGTTTATGAGATATATTACTATCGATATATCAAATTTGAAATATCAATTTTACTTTATTATTTAAAACTAAAGAAATATCATAGTGTAGACCGCAAAGATATCAAGAGTCGAGGTCTCTCGGCCTGCCGGGGGGGACGAAGTCTGACCCCGTCGGTTCGAGCCTCCCAAAAATTGAAGTTCAATTTTAATTATGTGAAAACGCCTCCTAATTTAGATTCTGTGCAGCTATATATATATATAAGAGCATACATACAGGGATATATATATATATATATATATATATATATATATATATATATATATGATATATATATATATATATATATATATATATATATATATATATATATATATATATATATATATATATATATATATATATTTAATGATTAATCGATGCCTAGCTTCTAATCGATTATGATTTAAAGTGTCGACGCTTTGGACACCTTCTGAAATTTCTTTTTAATGCCGTGTTGACCATTTGGGATAGTTTCCTCTACTAGAAACTAGAAATAACCTGAAGAGGCCTCGCGTGTTTGAGAGGTGAAAGCTTGTTCCCCACTTCCTTGTTACAGGGCTATTTTATCTTTGGTAAAAATAGTGCCACTTTTTGGCAATTCATCATATGTTTTGTTAATTAACTATTTTTATATATCCAAGGCCTTTTCTTATAAAGTAAATATCACACTACGTTAAAGTAGTTTTTTAAATATATATATATATATATATATATATATATGATATATATATATATAAAGATATATATATATATATATATATATATATATATATATATATATATGAGATAGATATATATATATATATTTATATATTTGCTATAGGCAGCAGCATATTACAGATCAGCCACCACTCACGGGCTGGCCCTTCTTTAAGGAGGGGGCAGAAAATAAAACATAGAAAAACCCTCAGTCTAACGCAAAGTTCTCAGGTGAGCGCAGACGTGGCTTTAAAGAGAGGAAGATTAAAAACAGATTAAAAAGAAGAAGGCAAGGAGTTCCACAGAACAGAAGTAGCTGGAAAGAAAGGGGCACCATTACGAACAAGTCTGGGGTTCGCAATACTCAAGCAGAATTCGTGCGAGAGCAGGGCACCCCTTGTGCTAAGCGAGGGGACTCAAGGGTGGAGAATGTGAGAAGTCAACTCCCCGAGCATCTGCCGCTGTACCTATAGAAAAAAGATAGAACGCCAACGTTACGTCGCAGAGAGGGCCAAGAGAGTTTGAAAGTAGGGGCAGTTTATTTGTCTCTTAGATTTGGACTCAACTCTAGAAAAGGGTGGACATTGAGCCTCCCCAAATGTGAGAACAGTACTCACACGCTTTCAAGCAAGGCGTAATAAGGCCCTTATAACTGGAGTAGCTGTGCAGAGGAAAAATATTTCTGCAACCTGAACAGAACTCTCTCAGCTTTTTTGAACCATATAAATATAAGGAGGTTTCCAAGATAATTTGTTTATGTTAACACCAAGAATGTTTGTTATTCACAGGAGAGACGTTAGAGCCATCGAAGGAAATAGGAAAGGTCGGAGGTGTTTTTGAGAGGGAGATGTGGAGAAGTTGAGTTTTTAAAGAGTTGAATTTTACAAGGTTGCGGTGACCCCACCGGGAAATCCCATCCAGATCGGCAAGAATAGAATCGGAAAGCTGAAGACGAGAGGCAACTCTAGAAGCAAAAGAGTGAGCAGATTTGAAATGAGTTAAAGAATGGAGAGTTGAGTCATCGGCATAAGAGTGAATAGAGTTGGAAGTGACAGCTGAGGAGATCGTTGATGAAAAGTAAGAATAAAGTTGGAGATAGAACAGAACCTTGCGGAACACCACAGTTAACAGGAAAGGAGGAAGAGGACGCTCCATCAACAAGTGCTGATATGGAGTGATCAGAGAGAAAACTAGACAAGAGTAAGCAAAGAGAAGGAGGAAACCCAAAGGAAGGAACTTAGAGTAGTGACGCGTGCCAAACCCGGTCAAAGGCCTTGAATATGTCAAGCGTCACCACGCAAGACTCCCCCATGATCCCTAAGGGCAGAAGACCATAAATCAGGTAGATTGAGAATTATATTACCAGTTGACCTCGAACGCGAAAGCCATACTGATGATCTGAAAGAAGGGAATGAGACTCCAGATGATCCAGGAAATGAGAGTTAAGAAGAGTTTCAAAGATTTTAGATAGAATACAGGTGAGAGCTATAGGGCGATAGTTGGAAGGATCAGAGCGGCTACCTTTTTCGGGATCAGTTGAACATATGCGCGCTTCCAGCATAAAAATTAGTATTAAGACATTGAGAGTAGAGTTGAACGAGGACAGGTGTCAGCTCAGCACTTTCAATCAAAACACAAGAGGAATGCCACATCCAGGTCACTACCCTCTGATGTTCATAGGTCCTCAGATCCTATGCACACGATCATGTGTAATTATGTGCACCTGGGATAACTGAAAGGAAAAGGAGTAGGAGGGGGATGCCAGAATCGTCCAGGGTGGAAATAGATGGAAAAAGGAGGCCGAAGAGATTGTCCTTTTCGGAAGGAGTGTTAGCAATAGAACCGTCAGAGCGAATAAGTGAGAATTGGCAAATTTACAAAAAGTTGTTAGAGATGTTTTGGCAAGGGGCCAGAGGGCCTTATCAGTAGGGAGACCAAGCAGGTTGTCGCACTTTCTTTTAGTAAAAGTACGCTTAGCCTGACGAATAATACCCTGCAACGATTCCGTGCAGAATGAAAATTAGTAAGAGTGATAGGAGAATGAGTTTTTCCATGCCCTATACGCAATGTCTCTCTCCTGAATGGCGCGAGAACAAGCTCCATCGAACCATGGATTTTGGGGAGAGAAAGATTTAGTTGAAGATGAAATGAACCTGCTCATCCCATCGAAGCAGCCGCGCCTCACCTTTCAGCGGTGACCGAAGCATCCCCAGAGTCAAAGCAGAATTCATTCCAAGAGTAGTTTGCTCAAAAAACAACGCAATGCACAATTAGCCCAGGATTAAAATGCCAGAAATTATGTTTACATGGAGGAGCTGCTGGAGAAAAAGTATTATAGTTAAGAGCCATGGGCGCAGGCAGGATTTCAATTAAGGGGGGGGGGGGGCAAAGATTGATTGAAAAAAATTATGGCCTTCAAAATTGCTGCAATATTTCTTTTATTTTCTGCAATTGTTTTAATGTGTTGTATGCTGGAATATCAACGGGTAAAGCCTCGAGATTGATATAGCAGCTTTGTCGCTGCCAAATGCTATTCGACATACACTACTGAAAGGCTCATGATAAATTGAAGAATCCATGTATGCTAACACAAAGCTGAAGGCTGACTTTTAAGCCAATATGAAAAGAAAACTTAAAACTTTAGAAAAAATATAATACGTTAGTAATTAGTAGTTACTACTTCATTATCTATCGATTGATGTATTTTTTCAGTTTTTCTACTACTAAACCTTTAAAAACGTCGTCTGGCAAACATATAAGGTTCATAATTTATATTTTGCAAAGATTTAGGGGGCAAGAAAAAGTATTATAGTTAAGAGCTATAAGATTGTGGTCAGAGTTACCATGATAGGTGTATTTATAACGAGAAGTAGTAGTGGTGAAACATAAGTCGAGTGTGTTCAAGAATTTAAGACGATCTGGAATATGTGTAGGTTCCTTAATTAACTGTTCCAGATCAGAGAATGTTGAATGTTTTGGCCTCCTCCCGCCTGCATGTGAGGAGCCCAACCACTGAGTGTGGTGTACTTTGAAATCCCCAAAAAGAATACCTAATCACTTTCTGGGAAGAAGGCCAGTCTCACAGAGAAGTAGTGGAGATAGCCTCAAAAAGAACGAAAATCTGTTCCATTAGGAAGTTGTGTATAGCAGAACACAAGATAATGATAGTAGTAGGGAGAAAGATTTTTAGCCACAGAACATCGAAGTTAGGAGATTCAAGATTCTCGATACAGAAGTGTTTATGTTTATATAGGCACAGACTCAACACCATTTAGTCGGAAATTATAGAAAAAGTTATGGTTAGAGATATTAAGTTTATTTGAAAATGAATCCCTGGCTAGCTGGGTCTCAGACAGTAATAAAATATTAGGTTGAGAGTTAGAGAGGTGATATTCCACAGATTCATGATTAGCACGTAGCACATTTTACGTTATGAAGTCAACTGGAAACCTGCTGGTGGTCACCTCATGCGCTGTTACATACACTTCCAATCAGTTAAACAATTACTCAAATACAATACAAATACACTCAAACCCTGTATACAATACACTCAAAGTCATACAATACAATAAACTAATATGTGAGAGTTACACATTAAAACCTTAAAATGCTTTATTATATAAAAATATTATTTAATAAAGAACACAAGTAAAGAAAAAAAACATATCCAACAATAAATCTTAAACTATGAAAGAAAAATTTAAAGGAAAAAATAAAAATAAATACGATAATCTAAAACTTAGCTTAAAATCCTAAAAACGGCGAGAGACACACTGGCAACTTCGACACTTCAGACATTAAACTATCAAATACTAAAAACACTTTACTAATAATAAAAATTAAAACACAAAAACAAAACCCTGTAAATACAGGAAATAATTAGATTAAGCTTGATTAAAAGAAAAACTCAAAAACATCAAAAAACTGAATTGGCAAAATTAAAACACTCAGAAACACTATCTCACACGTACGTCAAAGTAGTAAATCAAATGATATATATATATATATATATATATATATATATATATATATATATATATATATATATATATATATATATATATATATATATATATATATATATATATCTATATAGTCGCTGCCATCACTACTTCTTGCGTCGCGGCATCGCGACTCTTTGAGTCGGCTGCCTCGTTATACAAAAACCCAATGACACGCATCCGCGAGAGATGAGAGTCCTGGCCATGATGTATACCTTCAAGTTATATATATAGAGAGTAAGTATATATATATATATATATATAGAGTTATATATAGAAGATATATATATATATATATATATATATAGCATTATATATATATATATATATATATATATATATATAAAAAGATATATATATATATATATATATATATATATATATATATATAGGGCGCTACTCTTTTAAAGGGATGTTACATAAGCTGCGTTTCCCGAAGCCCGTGTACAAATCGACTCAGGAACGCTTCAATCTGAAAAATTACATTAACTCCAAAGCGGTGCCCAACCCAGCCTCCGCGGGGCAACATGTTGCTCGCGTACCGTTTTAATGTTGCTCGCGGCTCGCGTATTCAGATTCATCACGTTTATTAAAAACTAAATTCTTAATAAATTACAATAATAATAATAATAATAATATATATATATATATAGCAGGTTATATAGCAATATATATATATATAGCAGTTATAAGATATATACATATATATATATATATATATATATATATATATATATATATATATATATATATATTTATATATATATATATATATATATATATATATAGATATATATATATATATATATATATATATATATATATATATATTATACATATATATATATATATATATATATATATCAGTCCCTTCAGCTCAAGTGATAGGCCTAATGTAATCGGCTGGCCTTGACTGGTTGCGCACTTGACATGCGCATCTGATGACACCTCCCAATGCCCTCTTTCCCCTTAATACAGCGTTATCATTTGCCGCGGGAGTAAAGTGTATGTTTTATAGAGGTTATTTGTGTTTGTATTTACTGACACCCTCCCACGCCCTCTTCCCCATGCAGCGCAGCAAGTTATCATTCGCTGTGGTAATAAAGTGTATGTATATTTTTTATAGAGGTTGGTTAAAGGTTAATATTTCGTAATATTTAATTCAAGGCTTTTCCGCATTGCATGAGCTAACTTTTGAATTAATATGAACTGACGGATGGTTTAAAAATAAAATATTTGTTAGATTTATTTTAAGGATTAATATGCTAACAATTATATTTATCTTATAGTTACCCTAATTATGTCTGAATACGAGCCAGAGAAAAAGAAAAAACGGTCATACACTTACAATTTTCAAGAAGATTGGGAAGAGAAATATTTTTTTATTTATTTTAAAAACAAATGTATTTGTTTGATTTGCGGTTCAACAGTTGCTATTTCAAAGAAGTGCAACGTTGAACGACATTTTACAACGGTTCATAAAAATTATGATACCGAATATCCTATTAACAGCAGTTTAAGAAAATCTAAAGTGAAAGAATTGAAAAATACATTAGTTGCCCAACAATTTATATTTACTAAGTCCGTGACTCAATCAAGAGCTGCTACAATTGCTTCATTTAAGATTGCACATATACTTGCAATGCACAAAAAACCCTTTGACGACGGCAACATAATTAAAGAATCAATGCTTGCTGCGTCAGAAACATTGTTTCAAGAGTTTAAAAATAGGAAGGAAATTATATCAGCTATTGAAGAAGTTCAATTATCAAGAAATTCAGTCACTCGTAGAATAGAAGCAATGTCTGAAAATATCAAATTACAAAGAAAAAGAGATTTAGAAAATTGTACTTTTTTAAGTTTACAATGTGATGAATCAACAGATATTTGCAATATTGCTCAAATAAATATTTTTATAAGGATGGTTTTTAACGATTGCTCAGTAAAAGAAGATATCCTTTCAGTTTTGCCACTACAAGGAAATACACGTGGAAAGGATATATACCAAGTTATTAAAAACTGCATTAAAGAAATTAATTTGCCCTTCAAAAGCTTGTTTCCATAACAACCGACGGAGCACCTGCCATGATTGGTTCTGGTGTTGGCTTCATCACATTATGTAAGAATGATGCTGAGTTTCCAAATTTTTTTCATTATCACTGCATTACATCAACAGGCGTTTGCGTTTCGAACATGTCATGAAAGTTGTTCTAAAAATTGTAAATTCTATTCGAGCCAGACCACTTCAGAGCAGATTATTCAAAATATTGACTGATGAACTTGATGCTGAGTATGGAACTTTAATGTTACATTCTGAAGTTAGATGGCTTAGTAAGGGAAAAGTACTACAACGATTTGTGGAGCTTCTTCCAGAGATAAAAATATTTGTAGAATCCAGAAACGAAACTTATGAAGAACTTA
>JABUQX010049982.1:50000-55000 GCA_015478945.1 Trachelipus rathkii
CTTGTTCCAGTTGCTCACCATCTAACATAACTTCACACCGAGGACTGTTCTCACTCGCAACCATAACCTTGCTCTTATCTAAGTTTACTTTCAAACCCATCCTTTTACACACCCTGCCAAATCTCAACCAATCCTCTCAAACTCTTCTTTCAGATTCACCACACAAAAACCAAATCCAACCCGCATATATTAGGAGAGCACCCCTCCACCACCCTCCATTCCATCAATTTAACACTACTTCCCACCCCATCTCTAATTCTTTCATATAAACCCATCCACATACAAATTGAATAACCAAGGAAACAAAACACATCCTTGCCTCACTCCGCTATTAATATTAAACCAATCACTTTTGACACAATTTATTCTTACACACGCTTCACTATCGTCATACATACTTTTGATTCCATTCAGAAGCCTACCACCAACACCATATATTACTAACACCTGCCATAGAGCTTCCCTATTAATCCTATCATACGCCTGTTGCAAATCCATAAAACCTAATATCAATATATATATATATATATATATATATATATATATATATATATATATATATATATATATATATTATATATATATATATTTATATAATTATTATATATATATATATATATATATATATATATATATATATATATATATATCTTATATATATATATATATCTTTACTTCATATATATATAATATATATATATATATATAGCATATATATAGCAGCAAAGATATATAGTAGGTAAGTATATATATAGGTGGAGATATATATATATATATATATATATATATATATAGACATTATATATATATATATATATATATATATATATATATATATATATATATGTACAGGAGCGCACGAAAAATTCCCAAATTAAAAATCAATTGATTTTTTTACTTGATTTTTTTATATAAATAAATCAGGCTCATTTGATTTTTATGATGTTGATTATTTTATTTATTTTATATTTTTATTATTATTATTTTTTTGTATATTTAAGTAATTTTTAACTTCAATATAAAAAATTTAATATTAAGCCAAACTTTCCATATTATGAAGATCTACACAAAAATTTTTCAATTTTCAACAAACTATTGGCATTGTAACCTGTAAGTATGTAACATTCTTTAGTGCTGCTGTTTCATTGTTTCCATTATAAGATTTTGAAACCCAGAGCTGGGGCCTAGGGTTAAAAATTGAAATTAATGCCAGATGCAGGACTAATTATATATTGTTTTTGCATAATGTTGTATAATAAATATGTTAGGCTAGTATTTGAATATTGTCTACAATTTTAGAACCCTTATTAAAAAAAAACAGATATGCTGAAGAGGGTGCAATGTAAAGCAACGAGGAGGTAGATTTTTTGCTTTGAGGATAAGAATAGGCGGGAAGTTGTCCAGATAGGCCCATGCGGCTTCTTAAATATTATTATTATTTATTATTTATTATGGGTTGATTGGGGACATTTTAGAGGGGCTAATGCAGCTTCTTAATTATTAATTTTTATTAGCTGACTGGGGGATAAAGGACCATGCAGCTTCAAGTATTATCTGCTGGCTTATTATGAGCTGACTGGGACATTCTAGAGGGGTCAATGTGCGGCTTCTTAAATATTATTTTTCATTATTAATTATTGGTTGACTGGGACAGTTCAGATGGGCCCATGTACTTTGGCATTATTATTCTTATTTACATTTGATTTTTATTATGAGTGGACTGGGACATTCTAGAGGGAATGTGGCTTTTAATTATTAATTTTTATTGGTTGACTGGGACAGTCTAAAAGGACCATGCGGTTTAAATATTATTCTTATTTATTATGAGTTGATTGGGACATTCTAGAGGGGTCATCAATGCGGTTTCTTTATTATTTTTAATTATTAATTATATATATTATTATTGGTTGACTGGGACCGTCTAGATAGGCTTTGCTGCTTCTTAAGTATTATGCTTATTTACTATTTATTATGGGTTGACTGGGACATTCTAGAGGGCCAATGGGCTTCTTAATTATTAATTTTATTGGTTGACTGACAGTCTAAAAAGGACCATACGGTTTCTTGTATTATTTTTATTTATTATAGCTGATCTGTATATTCTACAGAGGTTAATGGTATCTTCATTCTCTTTATCTGCAGGAATAAGATTACAGAGAGGAGCTAGATGACTTCTTTTTGAGCTGTCCCAGTCAACCCATAATAAATAAGACACACAAGAAGCTGCATGGTCCTTTTTAGACGGTCCCAGTCAACCAATAAAAATTGATAATTGAGCATTGGCCCCTGTAGAATATCCCAGTAAACACATAATAAATAATAAGCAATAATACTTAAGAAGCCGTATGTCTATCAATACTGTCCCAGTCAACCAATAATACTAATAATTAACAATAATACTGCACAGGTTTGAACACAGAACCTAATAGTAATTGAAGTCAACCCATAAAAATTAAGAAATTTAGAATAATTTTTAATAATACTAATATCAATTGATGAATGGCATTTATAATTACAGTCACTTAGGCTCACCATACCGTCCTAGTCAACCACCACAATAATAATTACATTTGTGAAGTCCATAATACTCACAACAGTTAGTCAATATTCAGAAAGTTTCTGCATGGTCGATTTCCACTGTCCTGAAGTCAACCCATACAGCTTAATAATTAAGAATAATTTTTTTCTTAATTATTAATTATGGGTTAACTGGGACAGTCTAGATAGGCCCATGCGGCTTCGGGAATTATTATTCTTATTTATTATTTTTTATTGGTTGACTGGGACAGTCTGGGTAAGCCCATGTGGCTTCTTAATTATAAATACTATTCATTAATTATATTAATTATTATTAAAAATTATTCTTAATTCTAAATTTTTATGGGTGGACTGGGACATTCTGGAAGGGGGACAATGAGGCTTCTCAATTATTAATTTATTGGTTTATTTAAGCTCCAAAAGGACCATGGCTTTTTAAGTAGTTATTAAGAGTTTATTTTGAGTTGACTGGGATACTTAGAGGGATTAATGTAATGTGGCTTAATTATTATTTTTAATTATTTGCGTATTGTTGGTTGATTGGGACAGTCTAGATAGGCCCATGCTGCTTATTATGTTTATTTATTATTTATTATGGTTGACTGGGACATTCTAGAGGGGCCAATGTGGCTTCTTAATTATTAATTTTTTGGTTGACTAGTAAAAGTCTAAAAGGACCATGCTAAGCTTTTGGGTATTATTCTTATCTATTATGAGTTGACTGATATTCTAGAGGTGCTACTGCGGCTTCTAATTATTATTTTAATTATTATTATTATTGGCTAATCGTAATGTAGATAGGACCATACGTCTTCTTAAGTATTATTCTTATTTATTATTTATTATGGGTTGACTGGAACATTCTAGAGTGGTCAATGCGGCTTCTTAATTATTAATTTTTATTGGTTGACTTTGACAGTCTAAATATTACCATGCGGCTTCTTAAGTATTGTTCTTAAGTGTATTATGGGTTAACTGGGACATTCTAGAGGTTCATGCAGTTTCTTAATTATTATTCTTAATTATTAATTATTATGGGCTGACTGGGACAGTCGATAGGCCCATGTGGCTTCTGAATTATTATTCTTATTTATTAATTATATTGGATTGACTGGGACATTCTAGAGGGGCCAATGCCGCTTTTTAATTATTATTCTTAATTATTAATTATTGTTGGTTGACTGGGACAGTTTAGGTAGGCCCATGCGGCTTTTTAATTATAATTACTATTCATTAATTAAATTATAAATAAAAATTATTCTTAATTAATTTTTATGTGTTGAATGGGACACTTTAGATTGGATTCTCTTTTTACTGTCTCTTTATATATATATATATATATATATATATATATATATATATATATATATATAAGAGAGTTCAATATATATATATATATATATATATATATATATATATATATATATATATATATAAAATTAAGTTATGTTATAAAAATATACATATATATATATATATATATATATATATATATATATATATATATATATATATATATATATATATATATATATATATATATATATATATATATATATATATATACAGGGATAAAAAAAAAAATTAAAAAAATCAACTGATTTTTTTACTTGATTTTTTTTTATAAAGAAATCATGATTTTTTTGATTTTATTGATTTTTGATTTTTTTGATTTTTTTTTATATTTTTTTTTATTTTTTTTTTTTTTTTTGTATATTTATTTGATTAGAAATAAAAAATTAAAATAAAACTATATATATTATGAAGTTTTTAATATATTTTTTTTCAATTTTCAACAAACTATTGGCATTGTAACCCGTAAGTCTGTAACATTCTTTGGTGCTGCTGTTTCATTGTTTCTAATGTAAGATTTTGAACCCAGAGCTAGGGCCTAGGGTTAAAAATTGAAAATTAATGCCAGATGCAGACTAATTATATATATTGTTTTTGTATAATGTCGAATAGATATGTTAGGCCAGTATTTGAATATTGTCTACAATTTTAGCACCCTTATTAAAAAAGACATAGATATGTTGAAGAGGGTGCAATGTAAAGCAACGAGGAGGTAGATTTTTGTCTTTGAGGATAAGAATAGGCGTGAAGTTGTCTAGATAGGCCCATGCGGCTTCTAAGTATTATTCTTAAGTTATTTATTATGGGGTTGACTGGGACATTCTAGAAGTCAATGCAGCTCCTTAATTATTAATTTTTATTGGGTTGACTGGGACATCAAAAGACTCATGGCTTCTAAAGATACTTTTATTTATTACTGAGAGGGTTGACTCAACATATTCCAGAATGTACTTTAATATTGATGACTACACATTGCTGACTGGGACAGTCTAGATAGCCCCATCGGCTTTTCAAGTATTATTCTTATTTATTATTTTATATTTATTATGAGTTGACTGGGACATTCTGAGGGGCCAATGCGGCTTAATTATTAATTTTTATTGGTTGAT
>JABUQX010049983.1:0-5000 GCA_015478945.1 Trachelipus rathkii
AGAGCGAGTTAGGGGCGTATGCAGGGTGGCAGGAGGGCCACTTGCCACCCCTAAATCTTGGCGAAATAAAAAAAAAATGAATCTTATATGTTTGCCAGACGACGTTTTCAAGGGTTTATTAGTATAGAAAAACTGAAAAAAAATTGATATATTTTGAAGTACTAATTACTAATTACTAACGCATTATAAATTTACATTTTTTCTAAAGAGTTTTAATGAGTTTTCGTTTCCATATTGACTTGAAGTCAACCAGCTGTGTGTTTTTTATACAGCTAGTTCCTTCTGACAGTATTCTTCTCTAGAACTCTCAGTATGTAGATAGCATTTGGCGGCTGCCAAAGCTGTTAAATCAATCACGTAAGTAGTACCCGTTGATATTCAGCTGCAGACAGCACATCAAAAAACAACTGCAGAAAATAAAAGAAATATTACACCAATTTTGAAGACCATAATTTTCAGCTAAACCCATGACTTACCTTTAAGAGATATAGGCCTGTATGAGGGAATTTTTGAAAACCTGATTAGACTTTGAATAGAAAGTGGTGATGTGGAATTGAAAGAACATATTCAAGGACAGAACAATGAAGTCTGAACGACTCCGATGATTCACAATGAACTTATCAATTTGAGTGTATTTATCATAAAAAAAAAATTGATGTCTATTCCATATTGGCCGATGAAACTGCGGATTTGTCAGGCAATGAACAATTATAATTGTTCATTGCCTGACAAATCCGCAGTTTAGGATTATCTATAGGATTAAGGATTTTCGATCATGAAAAAATGACTGTTCGAGAAGAATTTCTGGGTTTGAAGTTCTTGAAGGGATGGATGGTAAAACCGTTGCCAAAACGATTGACTTGTTTTTAGAAAAAGAAGGTTTGGATCCAAGTCTATGCGTTGGTCAAGGGTGCGAGGCTACGCAGCAGTGGCAGGGAAAGAACATGGAGTTCACAAAAAACTGCGGGAAAATATGAAAAAGTATTATATTTTCACTGTGTAAGCCATCGGCTTAATTGGGTCATTAATGACCTAAACATTATTCCGGAAATTCGAAATACTATTGCCACAATAAAAGACAAACTTTTTCCGAGACTCCCCCAGCTATAGAAGAAAAAATACATTCGAAACTTGCCTTAAACTTTGTGAAACCCGTTGGACTCGAAAATATTATAGTATTGCTATTTTCCATACAAATATGATAAAAATCGCTGAAGGGTTATAAAAATTATCAAAGGAAGCCAACAATCAAACAAGAAAAACAGCTTTTCTATTATACTGTTCGGCAATAAGACCCAATTACACTCTTCCGTAATAACTAAATATTTTGCTTTAGTTGAACCAGTGGCTAACATTATTTCAAAACAAAAAATAGTTGACCTTATGCATTGCTCTGATCATGTCCAAAGAATTTTGAAAGTTGTTAAAGACCACTGCAAAACTGCTGATCACAATAATTGCTGCATCTGCTCTTATCGCGCCAATGTTATACTGTGAGTTCTTGCTAGAGCATCACGCACAGTAGAAATACACGATCCCAACAGACATATAAGCCAATCATCATTCGCTTTGAAAGACGTCTGCTGAATATCGGAAGCCTCTGTAAACTTGTGCTTATTTGACTCACTTTCATCCCCTTTAGAAACTAGATTTTCAGAAAATAACGTGCCAGCGTTTCATCTTTTTTCATTCGCATCGTTTCTTAATGTTAGGTGCTCCCGTAGGCAGTTTGCGGGAGAAAGTATAAATGCTTTTCAAGAGGTTTTAGTGATCATTTATACTTCAACAAGATTCGTCCGAAATCTGACATGGGTATTATACTTGTGGCTTGGATAAACAATGGATAAACAAAAAGTTACTACTTACTGAAGTCATTAAAGAAGCCGACTCCTTTTTTCCCTCAAACAAAAACCCTGTCCTATTATTTGCACCTGATGCTAACCTGGAAGTGTTCAAGCAAGTACGCATTAAAAGGTCTTTCAGCACTCCAGAAGAACGAGTAAAGGATTGGCTAAGAAACACAATGAACGAAGACAGGCTTAATGGACTATGTAGGATGAATTTTCATATTAGAAGGTGAAAAAATGAACGAATTGGAAACAAATGTAATCTGCAAAAAGTTTTATCGCATAGAAAATCAAGGCGGTATATATGATTTAACATATCAGTTACCACTCTGGACTCTCAGTACTACGCCAACCCCAATGAAATATTATTTACGCTTCTCAAATAGTTTTTTTTTTACCCATCTCGTGACATCGGTTAAAATTTTTTAAGTTACTGTTGTTTAGACTTGTTATTATATTAATTTTATACCGAAATAATTTTTTTACTCTATGATATTTTTATTAGCCTTGAAATGGAAAAATGTAGATTTACCCACCCACACCGTCTAATTGGATCAGTCGAGCACAGGGCAGGTAAGTCCTCAACCTTGCCAGCCCTAAGCCAAATCCTGCGTTAATCAGTCACACACTATATATATATCTATATATATTGATATAAATAATATGTAATATATATATAGTGTATAATATATATAAGTTATCAATATATAATTATGTCTATATATATATTATACTTATATATGTTATATATATATGAGTAGTATATTATATTATTAGTATATATATATATATAATATATTATATAATGACTATTCACTCAACCTTTTGCCCCTGCAAAAGATCGTATGTACGTACCTCAAGTGAAATTTTTGCTCTATGGTGCATAACTTGGTGCTACTGTAACCAGTTATAGTTTGTATAACCGGTTGCGTTACTCACCTACGCATCAAAACAGAACAATTTTGTTTTCGGTACATAGTCTACGGATGGGTAAAATCGTTCACGATTCCGAAGGA
The DNA here is from genome assembly GCA_015478945.1 of Trachelipus rathkii. Lineage (NCBI taxonomy): Eukaryota > Metazoa > Arthropoda > Malacostraca > Isopoda > Trachelipodidae > Trachelipus > Trachelipus rathkii. The sequence goes on from JABUQX010049983.1 coordinate 2,864, forward strand.
CGAGTCAACGAAGATATGAAAAAAAAATAAAGTGTTTTCTAGTGTTGTTTCATTTTCAATCGCCCAAATTTTAAAGAAACGCCAAAATCATATTTAAGATATGCCAGATTTGAGAGACTAATGGAAAAATATTGTTTATGTTTTGCAGGTCAATGTTAACGTGATTTGACATCTTTTTATATAATTTTGCTATTTGTTTGCTAAAAATTAAAGTAGTTTGAAAATAATAGAAAAAAAACGAACTAACTTGAAAATGTTTTTTTTTTTTTTTTTTTTTTTTTTTTTTTTTTTTTTTTTTTTTTTTTAAATCTTTGGTGACTCGTCGTTATGAGTCATGAACGATTTTGCCTACATCTAGTACAGTACAGATCCGCCGTCTGTGTCTGCACTATGAAACGTTGGTTTTCTGTACGTTAATTATATATAGATATACTATATAATATTATTTATATATATGAGTAGTTAGTTATCTATATAGTATATAAGGTTGAAGGCTATATTAGTTTATTAGCTACTTCTAGTATTAGTAGTAAGTACGGTATCTATACAGTTAGGTATATAGTATTATAAGTATATAGATATTGTATATATAATATATATATATATATTATTATATATATATACTATATATGATATATTATATACTCATATACTATAATATTGAATATATTATATATATAGCATATGATATATCGTATATGAAGTATATATATGTGTATACCGGGTAATATTTATATACATATATTATAGTATATTCTTAGTTATATGAATGAATTTATAGCTCGGTATATATATATAAGTAGATAGTAGTAATAGTATATATATCAGTAGCGTATATTAATATTATATAGAGTAGGTATATATATTGTGGTGGTTGTTCTATAGTATTATATATATATATATAATATATAGTAGGTGGCAAGAGTGTTGGGTGTATATCTCTTTTCTTCCTTATTGTCTTGTCTCCAGCTAACACAGGCTGTATGTGAAGTTATTTTGATTATTTCTTCGTAATGATTACATTGTTACCGTAAGTTAAGAAAACTCCTAAATAGACTTCAACGGCTATGTTGCTCTTGCTTGTTGAAAGTCACTTCTTCACGCACGCTAGGCAGTTTTAATGTTAACTCCTTCGTACTCGAGAACTAGATAAATCCAGCTAACGCATTGTGATAAACCTCTTTTATATTGTTATCTCTTATTGTAAAGGTGTTAAAAACAGCTATTGGGTTTTTGGTGTAATTTTAATTAAACATTCATGCGTTTATAATCAAAACCGAGTTCTATATATACCTTAAATTAAATACCTTACTTTTTAACATTTATTGACTTTTGTGCTCGATTGCTTTAGGCTCGAGTCAGAGTGACAATCCGCGTCCGAGAGAGAGAGAGAGAGAGAAGAGAGGAGAGAGAGAGAGAGAGAGAGAGAGAAGAGAGAGCAGAGAGAGAGAGAGAGATGAGAGAGAGAGAGAGAGGCGTCCAAGATAAATAGATTATTTCTTTGGAGTACAATAATAGAACAAAACTATGCTACAGGATGTATACTCAACAGTTTATTAAAAAAAAAAAAAACTTATATAGTAATAATTAATGACTCATGTTAGGTACTTAACTGTTAATATCTCATGCGTACCTGTAGTACAAAAAATATTTCAATGAGAGAAACATAAGAATATGGAAGTATTCTATATATAATATGAAGTTGCCTGAGATAATAAAATCTCTAGGTAAAAGTAGCTCACCTGATATCGATGGTATAAGTATATATGATTATTATCGAGATCTTACTCCAATGTAAGGATAACGGATCTTAGATACATATATTGAGGAGAGTGTGCACTTTGAGCTCTTATATAAATAGAGATGACACACCTTTAGATATTGAAGAGTCATTACCCAAACACAAAATTAGAAGGAGAGAGGTAAATTACCAGCAGCTACGTAGATATTAATTTTGACGAGCATTAACATGTGGGAGAGGGTTGAGAGAATATCGCCCTTATATATATGAGATAGGAGGTATGTTCTTATATTATATATCACATATAATGTGAGTAGCTAAGTCATTAACACCTCAAGTACTCACTTATATGCTTATGAGAGTTAATCAGTTGATCTCACTGAGATATATATATAG
>JABUQX010049983.1:10000-17167 GCA_015478945.1 Trachelipus rathkii
ATAGGCCTAGTATATATACAGTATTTTATATTATATACTATATATTATATATTATATATATATATATATATATATTAGTATTATATATATATAATATATATAATATATATAATATATATATATATATATATATATATATATATATATATATATGAAATATTATATATTATATTATAACTTCTTTTAACGTGCTTGATCCCTTCTACGAAGTAACACGAGGGGACTGACAGAAATTGAACTTAAAGCCGGCTATCCAAACTGGTGCCACCCTACCTATGGCCAAGTTTTAATCTTTGCCCCCAGGAAGATAAAACCCAGACTGTACGGCGGAGGATTGAACAGCGTCCCTTTCGCATGAGAGTCGGGAGTCAACCTCCTACTCCCACGCAGGCTTCATATATATTCTAATATGACTAGCGAAGTAATTGTGCTGGAGGGATAGTATATACGGCGTAGGTACGTGATTATATATATAAGATAGCGGGAGTAATATATATATAAATATATTAAGTATGTAAGTATATATATATAAGTATATTATATATATATATTAAATGTTTATATTTACTGTTGTTTTTATATATAATATTATATGACGAATTTCAGTATGCTAGAAGTAAGCGAAGTGCTGTTGTGGACGTTGATGTAAATATTGATTTCATTCTTTTTTTTTTTTTTTTCTTTTTTATAGTTTGTTCCATATAACCACATCTATCGTGTATAGTCCTTATTCAAGGGAGCGCAGAAATAAAAAGAAAAGACTCACCAACTTAATGTAAATTTATCAGGTGAACACAGACACAAGCTTTAAAGTGAGGAAGAATAAATTTATCAAGGAATACAGAAGGCTGAGAGATTCACAGAACAGAGGTGGCAGAAAAGAAGGAAGCACCGCAGCGTACTAGCCTGGAGTTACCAAATATCCACACAAAACTCATGCGCCGACACAGCACCCTTGTGCACGCGGGTGGCGTAAGAGGTGGTTGTACGCGAGTTACAAGTTCCCTCGAGGCATCTGCCGCTGCGGTACCTATAGAAAAGAGATAAAGCACCAACATCGCGGCCGCAAAGATAGAGGGTCCAGTGAAGTTGGAAAGTACGGATCAGTTTATAGGTTTTTTCGCCTTTTTCTCGCCCTTTACCAAAGACTGGTGAAACTGTAGCCCCACAGATATAATAGCAGTACTCCATACAAGGGCGAATGAACCCCTTGTATAGTTGGAGTAACTGATAAAAGAAATAACATCTTGAATATCCTAGAACAAAACTTCCAAAGCTTTCTTTGGAGGCCGCCCTGCAACCGCTTGTGATGTTAGGCTTCCAAGGCATTTTTTTATGTTAAGCCAAGAATGTTTATATTGTCAACAGGAGAGACCAAAGAACCGTCGAAAGAGATAGGAAAGTTGGAAGGTGTTTTTAGAGAGGGAGATTTGTAGAAGTTGAGTTTTTAAAGAATTAAATTTCACAAAGTTGTTGAGACGACCCAACTCGGAAATTCCTCTCCAGATCTGGCGAGAATAGACACGGAAAAGATTAGAGACGAGAAGGCAATTCTAGAAAGTAAAAGAGGGAGAAATGAAATGAGTTGAAGAATGAGGGTCGAGTCATGGGCATACGAGTGGATAGAGTTAGATGTGAGGTGAACGAATGAATGGTAATGAAAACGTTATAGTAATTTAAAGTAGGAAGCATAAGAAGAAAACCCTGAGGAACACCACTTGAAGAAGAAAAAAGAAAGAAAAGAAGGTCGCGCCCGTCAACAACAGGCCGATATTCGGATTGACTCTAATTACTTCCTTATGGAGTCTTCAGAGTTTCAGTACGATGGTGAATGTCTTCCTGTCACTGTAGCTACTAGTTTGTTTAGTTATTTAATTTATTGTTCTCAATACTTAAAACAAAGGAAATACAAAACTCAATCACATCTTCAAACATTCCACTGGTCCGTATGTATTTGTGTGAGAGAGAGATTTCTATTTATGCTATAACACTTATGACCTGTTTAAACTCACATGACGAGAGATGTATTGGCCTTTTGAGTCTCATATGCTTGATGATACTTCTGTCTTTAATACAATACACATAGAACACTCACACCCCTGACCTCTCCTCATCTCTCTCTTCTCTCTCTCTCTCTCTCTCTCTCTCTCTCTCTCTCCTATTCTCCTCTATCTCGTCTCTCAATCTCTCCGTGTGTTCACACCATGAAGTCGTCTCTATCAGTTCTCTCTCCTCTCTCTGCTCATGCTCTGACCTCTCTATGCATCCGTCTCCTTATACGTCTCTACTCGCCCATTCTTCCCATGTGCGTATTCTAAATCTCTCATCACTCACGTTGCGAACTCACTTCTCTTCTCTCGTCCTCATCTTATCTCTCTCTCGTCTCTCTCTCTCTCTCTCTCTCTTCTCTCTTCTCTCTCTCTCATCCTCTTCTCTCTGACGGTACCTCTCTCCGTGCTCTCGTCTCTCGGATCTCTCTCTCTTGTAAAATAGGAGACATCCGGTTATATATAAAAAGATGTTATATGGTACCATATACAACTTTTCTCTAAATGATTTTAATGAGAAGCATTATTCGTTCCGATCACTCTTATTGCAACAGAATTAATGAGAGCAAATTGTTCAGAGATCGAAATAAATAACGTGTATATTTGTACATGGCTTTCAAATGCTAAATCGGAACACAGCTATATATCCGATTAGAGAGAGTCTGAGAGACATGTTTTGACGACCTAGTTTAAGCAGACTGACTAGGGACTTATATCCAAATGGTCAACAGGTAAATGGGCCGACATTTTGTAAAAAAAAAAAAATCTGGTTATTTAGATTTTCTCTAACGAATCCAACAAAACTTAGCAACCTAACTTAACCTAACGTAACCTGACCTAACCTATCCTAACGCCTGCGGCGGGCTGTACAGGAAATTTTTGATGTCTTGTGTCGACCCTTTTTACTTGTTGACCTATTTTCCTTTCGACCATTTGGGATTGTTCCTTTGACTAGATACATGTACGAGTATGTGCTAATAAAATGAAAAAATATTGTTCATCTTTTCATTCTTACGATGATATACTATGCATTGATACACGTGTCCCCATTTACTATATTGTCTTCCTATCTACGAAACCACAAGTAACTCGGTAATTCATCCTATAATTGAAATTTAAAAGTGCTTTATTCTTCTCATTATCGCTACAAAAGACTTTTACAGCCATACACAACCCTTGTTCAAAAAACTAAAAATATTGCAGTTTAAAGACCTCCTCAATCTATCGCTACAAAAGAAATACATAAAATCAACCATAATAATGCCTGTGACTTCTTGCTAGCTAATTTTCGCGCAAACCAAGCAAGGCGCGAAGCAAATCGAAGAAACTTACAAAATAATACATTCTCTCGACTAAAAAAGGCCACACAATGCGTCAGCTACAAAGCAGCTAAACTTTACAACTCAATGCCACAAGACATTAATACCGAAAACTCATTAAGTCTTCTATTAAAATAATAAAAGTTTATTATCTAAATCAATATCAATAAACATCTAACTCAGCGATTTTACATTTTGTAAAATTAAGCATTTGTTAGCATCAAACTGGCTACTATCACAGTACCAGTTATTATAGCAAGTCATGATTATGGTAATGATTGTAGCTATCATCAATAATTACTAGGTTTAACATTCGTTACTAAATATTTGGTAACTTAGCACAACTATTTTTAAAAATTGATAGTGTTGGTGTTGGTGTTGAATTCTACTTTAACTATTATTATTATTATTATTATTATTATTATTATTATTATTATTATTATTATTATTATTATTATTATTATTATTATTATCGTTCCCTTAATAACCCATTTCTCGTCTATGTACTTATTTTTATATTAAATTGCTATTTTCAGTGATAAGTATTATGTAATACATAACATGGACAAGAATAAAGGATTTTTTGACTTGATTTGATTAATTATCACTAGATAATGTTATATTATTATTATTATTATTATTATTATTATTATTATTATTATTATTATTATTATTATTATTATTATTATTATTATCAACATTTTTATTAATATTAATGTTAGTATCATTCTTCTTCGTATTACTACTGTTATTTTCATTATTGATATTATTATTATTATTATTTTGCAAACATTATATATTATAATCATATTATAATTGTTATAATGGAATACATTAAGCTCAATCCTTAAACCAATGTGCTTAAATTTTATTATACATGTATTATCTTTTAGGCTCAAAGGACAAAATACTGTGTTACAATTAGTAACCCTCTTTCAGAAATTGCATATCATTAAATATTGAATTATACTAGAAATATATATTATAACTGTATGTTAAACTTAATAATGCAAATTGTTGATTTTTTTTCTGAATAAAAGTTTTTGAAATGATACAAATTTATAAAATTATTTTATTTTAAACAATTAATCTTCTAACCTTAGAGAGATTGTTATCACGCTGTGTATGTGTGTGTGTGTGCGTATGCATGTGTGTGTGTGTGTGTGTGTGTGTGTGTGTGTGTGTGTGTATGTGTGAGTGTTTGCATTAGTAGTTTGCCAAGAATACTCGGATTCGGAATCGTATTTGAAACCCTTCCTTCGTCTCGTGTTTATATGCGTATAAGCGAAGAGATAAGATTACATATTTGACACCACTTCACAGTATAGTAGAATATTATGCTTATCATAATTAGTAAATAAATAACTTAATAAATAAATAAATAAATAAACATTATCATCAGTCTTTCGAACAGTGATGCAGGGCGGAAGGGTTGAATTTTCAGCCGATTGCACTTCGTTAACGTAGCTTAATCAGTTCAAAGAACTGTTTGAATAATTTTACGAGTTCAGTGAAATTATAACATCGTTAGACTAGTCTTGCTCAATAATGTTCCCCATCCCCCCCCAATGTCGCTAATAATTTCCTCAATGATTTTCAGAAGGCGAAGAACCTCTTCATATAAATTAGCAAAGGTTAATGAGACGTTAATGTATAGTAAACTGTAAATAGAAAATCGGACCTTTTTTTTGCTTTATTTTTGTTAAAAATGAGTTTTCTATCATTTGAATTATTTTAATATTAAATTATTTTAAATAATTTTAAATTGTTTTTAAATTTTTTAAATATTTTTAATAATTCTTTTTTAACTGTTTAAATTTTGGGATTTTTTTTTATTCTAATTTCAAATTGTTTTAAAATTTTTTAAATATTTTTAATAATTCTTTTTTAAATGTCTAAATTTTGCTAACTTAACTTAGCCTAACCTAACCTAACTTAACCTAACCACACCATACCTATCCTAACCTAACTTGTCAAAATAAAATGTTGAATTTGGCATTTGTAAAAAAAAAAAAAATTTGAATTAAATATTTTAAATCCAATTTAAATAATTATTTTATTATAAACCATAAAAAAAATCCTACTATTAAAGTCATTTTTAAAAAATATCAAATTTTTTTTTTTATTTATTTTGGGGGGATTACCAGATTACCAAGAAGGAACTCAATTTAAACTAAAGTGCATCAAATATATTTTTTGTAGTTTCTCATAAAGGATTTTCTAATATTTGGATGAGGGTAATATATTATATTTATTTAATTATATATATAAAAATATATATATAAATATATATATATATATATATATATATATATATATATATATATATATATATATATATATATATATATATATATATATATATATATATATATATATATATATATATAAAATGAAATTAGGTAAAATTAAAATTTAAAAACTATCCAAATAAAATTTTAAAAAAAGAAGGAAAGAAAAAAATTCCACGTTTCCTTTTCTTTCATGCTTTCTTTCTTTCATTTGTTTTTTTCCTATTTTAACCACAAAAGAGCTTAGCATTTCCTCAACCATTCGTGGACCCCCTGGGATCCACAAACCACAAGTTAAGAATCGCTGAATTAGATGATCTAAACATTAACCTAAATCCGGCTGGATTCAAGATACCCAAGAAACCCCTGCAATGAGTTCAAGTTTGGGAAACAATCAATGTTAACTCTTTTTATATGTGGGGGGGGGTAAGGGTTAATCGTACCATCTACTATAAATTCTGTCGTTTGAGGCTGCATTTTTGTGTGTTTGTGTGTATGTGAGAGAGAGAAGGAACGTGTGTGTGTGTGTGAGAGAGTGAGAGGTACTTGTGGGTAGGTATATGAGAGAAAGTGTACGATGTGTGTGTCTGTGCGTGTGTGTGAAAGAGAGAGAGAGAGAGAGGGGGCGTATGTGTGAGAGAAAGAGGACATGTGTGTGTGTGAGAGAGAGAGAGTGTGTGTGTGTGTGAGCGAGAGAGGGCACATGTGTGTAGGGGTGTGTGTATGTGTGTGTGCGAGTGTCAGAGAGAGAGAGAGAGAGAGAGAGAGAGAGATGGAGTGTGTGTGTGTGTGTGTGTGTGTGTGTGTGTGTGTGTGTGTGTGTGTGTGTGTTCCTTTTTTCCTGTTGCGTGAGTGACCCACGAGTATAGACTATAGAGCATAGTTTGAAGTTTTAAACAGATCTTTGGTATGAATTGAGAGAAACATTCTAAAATCCAGATTTATAACAGAAACTTGATCACTAATAGTTTTTTTTTCTTTAAATAGAATTATTATTATTATTATTATTATCTGTATGTATGTATGTATTATTATTATTATTATTATTATTATTATTTTATTATAATTATAATTATAATTATAATTATAATTATATTATTATTATTATTATTATTATTATTATTATTATTATTATTATTATTATTATTATTATTATTATTGTATTATTATTTAAGAATTGTAAGGACATTATTATTATTATTATTATTATTATTATTATTATTGTTTTTATTATTTTATTAATCTGTTAGGATATTATTTAAAGCATTTGTCAAAAACTTGTTTATGGAAGGAGACTCTTTGAGCATTATTTCTAAACCATCAATCCCCGCTGTACATTAGTGACATTTTCTTATAAGCAGAGAACTGCTGATGAAAACAATTCACTCGAACGTAAGATATGCTAGGTATGTTATGGCACGTTATGTTCTTAGTTCAGATAATGTTATATTAGCTTAATTGATGTGAAAACTTTGTCATACTAGCAATTATTATTCGTTGATCAGGATG